>VYZW01055623.1:118346-175818 GCA_013401315.1 Balaeniceps rex
CTTGCTAAAAACCTGCCACAAGAAGAGGTGTCTCAAGGAAAACAAGAATGGCTAAGGTTTCTGCCTTCAAAAAAATGTTGCAACTTTATATTCCTATAGAGACAATCCTGCAGGGATAACAATAGGAAAGTGGGAAGGTAAGTAATTTACAATCTGTCTGTGCCTTTTTGGAGGGAATGAATTCTGTATTTCACACATCCCAGATCAAAACTTTGGACTCTTTCTACGTGAAACAGTTTTTTGCAAAGCACACTGAGCTCAGCCCAGCATGGCAAGAATGAATCCAAGACATTGGATCAGGACTCCAGCAAACTTCCTTATTGGCCTATTAAAGCTGAAATTTCCCAGCCTAGTAAGCGAGATCATTAATGTATGAGCTCTCAGGGGCTGTAACTCTGGAACTGGTCGTTTGTAACCCATATCCCGGGGGATTCAAGTTGAGGATCTTGGGTTTCCAAACTGGTCTGGAGTTGGAAGAGCTTCTAGGAAGTCATGTCCTGCCTCTGATGTAAAGAAATCCTTCAGATAATTTTCCCTCCTTCCCTGGCACTGCTTGGAGGAAAGACCAGTGTCCCTCCTTGGCCCAGAAGAAAGATTATTGTGACACATGGCCTTTGAGTGACATGGAGGGAGGAAGATTAAAAGGTATTAGTCTTATAGAGAAAATAAGCGTGCATAAAAATTGAAGCTCCTAGACAAGGTTCCCCCAGACCCAGACTAGCTAACTTTTGCATGCTGAGTGCCTGCACCTCAACACTCATAGTTTGTGGGTTGCCTTAAGGATCGTTTCCTACAGCTGCATGTGAATGGTCTGCTCTGCATCCATGTCTGGAAGCACCACACAAATTCATAGCTTCTGACAGCACTTTCAGTCCTGTGAGGCTTCAGCAATCAGATTTTGGACAACTGCCTAACTGCTAGTAGTTGTCTGATAGTTATTTAAGAGAAACTGAAAACTTGAAATGATGGCTCAAGGTGCCTGATTTCGTGGTGATCGTCATATGTGCTTGCTGTCTCCTGGTGTGCAGACTGATTGAACAAAAGGTCGCTGCACAGAATTTACGGCAGAAACCAAACTTAACAGTGGATCTCTGGGGCGGGGGGAGAATCCTATGGATGAACATTTTTTTTTAGATACATAGAGCTAATGAAAAGTTGTTGGACTAACAATTCTGGAGGGCAAATACTCTATCTGGGTACAGCACCAGCAAGTGAGAGCCAGCTTCCTGTACACTGTTCTGCCAAGAAATCTTCATGCTGATCTGCAGAAAGGAACCTCTAGGCATGACAGAAAAGTTGGCTCTCTATAGTCCATTCAGTCCTCAGTTTTTCTGCTAAGAATATTGATGGTGAAACTAGTTTATTTTTTGCCAGCTGGCAAGGCAACTTTTGTCCACTGGGAACTGGATATAAAACTTTAATTCTTCTGAGATAGGCTGTCAGATCCGAATCATCTCTGAGGGATCTAGATTGGTGAACATCAAGATGCAAAGGCTCCATGACCTGTTGCCAGTCTACTGGATCATCCAGTCCTTGTGTTTCTGAAGCAGCCTAAGAGCTTCTAGTAGTGAGTGATTTCCCATGTGCTATATAGAAACCACACATCACCACATCCAACATCTCTTGCTTTATGCTCATAGTTCTTCCTACAGGCAGAGGAATGATTTTTCAGACATGCCCATGGAAGAATGACTAGTGACTTTGCTGTGCAAAGTAACAGATTGCATTATCTCAGTCTTACCTTATACCGCGGAGCAAGTTTTAACAACTCCCTCAGTGGTACATCAGAGCCCACCACACCCAGGAGAATGCCATGAGATCGCTTAAAAACGAAGGAGAATCCATTTTCAGAAGGAAAACTTTGGTAGCTCTCTACCTGAATACACATTATTGCCTTCCTACTAATCTCTCACATGTTCTCTCTAGGCTTGTACAAATATATTCATTCAAAACCAACTAACATACCTCAAAAAGTCTCAAGGAGTTGTTCCAGTGTTTATGGAGAGGAGCACTTCTACCCAATACTAGTCAGCATTTCTGACTATGATTCAGAAGTAACATAAAATCATGAAAACAAGTTTTGAGGGCAAAACCGTGTATTCAGTATGTGTAAATACCAGTAAGGGCAAGGACATCCTGCAGAACAGCATGGATCAGCTGATAACTTGGGCCAATTAAACCAAAGTCAAATACAAAATTGTTAACCTAGCAAAAATGAATGCAGGAAATCCCCATGAAATAGGGAACTGGTTGTTTAATAAGCATTTGGGGAGCATGATGGAAACATGACACACAGGCTCCCATGGTAGCACTGTGCTAATACAGGTTAAGGCCAGCCTCAGGTGGAGGAGGCAGACAATTGTAAGATGTGAATGAAGAGTTTATCCCTTGTACAGCAATGGTAAGGTACCATCCACCATTTTAAAAGGATGCTGAGAAACTAGAAATGGTATGGGAAAGAGTGTCTAAAGGGTTTCAAAACCCAGAGGAAATGCCCTTATCAAAGACACCTAAATTGTTCAACCTTTTTATCTGATCAAAAGGTAGACAGGTTTGACTTTATTGCAGTGTAGAAGATGCTTCCCAGGAGGAGATACCAAAGGGTACAGGCTTTTTAATCTAGCAGAGAAAGCCATTATGACAGGAAGGTGAGGCCGGACAAATTGAAAGTGGAATTTAGACTCCAGTTTTTAACAGAGAGTGAGAAACCACAATGGAGACCTCAGGGCTGGATGCCTTTCTTCAACGACACTTTTGCCAAACACAGGTTATTGGGCTCATGAAGGACCATCTACATGAAATGTAAAGGTCTGCAATAAAATGCACAGGCTAGACAAGGTAATGATCTCTTCCAGCCTCAAACTTTATGGGTCTATGAATTAGGCTAGGTTTGAAAATGAAAGGGATAAAACAGGGAGAAGTGTCATATTTAAGGGGTATTTTGAAGAAATAGCATTTAGGGGAAATGACAGACTATCATTTTGTCAGATAAATTATCAGCTGCACATCCTGCCAGAGGTCTACCACAGTCCCTAATGGCCAGCTCTTCTTTCAGAGACCCATTGGCTTTAAAACCTAGCAAAGGTCCACTGCATCCTTTCACCTCTGCTGGCTGGAAGGAGAGCAAAGCCCGCATTGCACTCACCGTCTCGTTCTTTTTGCTGAAGACTGGCATAGCCACTGTTGTCATGAGCAACAGACTTTGAGCCTGAGATGCAAAGAGCTGCCACAGAACAACGAGCCATGTGTTAGCAAATGCAATACCGCAGATAACCCGAACGAAAGGCACTGGAATTCCCAAGGACCCCAGATGTTGATTACAATTAGCCACCTCCTTGCCTCCCACACCCCTCTAAAAACAGATGGCAGCACTTTTCAATATGCTGTATCCAAGAGGATCGTGGGATGGATGCTTGCTCGTGTGGGGTGATGAGGATGGGATGAAAGCCAGTGAAATGTGTTGAAACAGGAGAAATTAAAGAGCTGTTTTAATGAAGAGACAGGAACCTGTAGAAGTGCACCATGCATTAGGAGTGTAGACATGAGCAGTTATGCAACAAGTATAAAAACCACCAACACAAGGAGCACAGAATAGAGAAAAGCACACAAATATGAGCAAAATCACAAACAAGATATCATCTATATTGCAAACACATGAATACCACGAATGAGAAACACCACATGCAAATATTTAAAAGGCACAAATACACACAGAGCCTGCTTATATATACTTGTTACTCAAGCATCTAAGCTTAGGAAAAACAGAGACAAAATCATGATCCAAATAGATGCAACATGGTGAGCTATCTCTACAGGGGATACAGGACATGCATGTGTAATGGGGTAACAGATGCTCCCAGTACTGCAGAAGACAGATGCTCTAAAAACACACAAAAGGAGGTAAAACAGGCAAGACGCATGCAAAGGAGTCTCCCAAACTAGCCTAGCTATCAAAAAGACCTAATCCCTCAATGCCAGTAACATCCCCCTTCCGTCTCTCATTTGGTCAAGTAAGTAGCAAGGCAAGAAATGACCCCCCGTCTCCATTACTGTGCATTCTAGGAGCCGTAAAGGAGCCAGTCAATAATCTATGCAGTTACTTGATGGAGATTTGAGCCTGGTCTGGATGATTCTGTGTGGAAACTTCCCATTCACAGCAACACTCACACCAACATAGAGCAAGTAAACTTCTCCGGCACTTACTGGAAAAAGAGATCTGGTGAACTAAGCCACAGCACAACACAGACACCCCTACCTACTCTGAACCAACAGCACAGCACAGCTTTCCAGTACATCCAGCATTTCCTCTCCTCTTCTTGCCAGTGTAAGAGGGCTCCTGCAGTGCTGCAGCCCCCACCCCCCTCCAGATGTACAGGCCAGCTGTGGCTGTGAGCGCTGGCACTGACACACCAACTGGCACAAGGGAAACAACACGCTCACAAAACACAGGGGTGCATTTACCTCCTCAGACTGTGGCAGCTAGTGAGAGACATGAATGAACAGATGAATGAATACATGGATGGAGGAATGAATCAAAGATGGGAGAGGTTGGGGCAGAGGAAGTGAATGGCAAGCCAAGCCAAGAGGTAAGAAAAGAGATGCTGCAAAAAAAGTACAGCAAACAAGTCCCTGTGGCTGCCTTGGGAAGTGTGACACCATACACCAGTGCCAGGGGTGGCATGCCTGCTATTAGAATAAACTTGGGTAGCTGCTAGCATTTCTGGAGGTTTTGCTTAGCACATTCAAGTACCATGTCCCCAGCTCTCACTTGGCACAGCTCCTGCAGCAGAAGACATCCCCACGTCACCCTCACAGAGCTAGTGTATCACAGCTGCAGCCTCAGTGGTCAGCCACAGCACAGAGGTGAGGGACAAGCCACAGCGCAGAGGTGAGGGACAGTCTCTTCCCATGAAAGCACAGCACCTATGCACCATGATGGGGCAAGCCTGGCTGCCTTGGAGGTGCTTCTTGGGGTTTGTGTGTTCTTGACTCTGAACACAGCATCAGGCACTGCCATGTGTGACCTTGACTTCCATGTTTCCTGCTACAAAGCTAAGCTCAGTACCCCTAGTTTTACTCCAACTTGGAGAGTTCAGGTTTCTCACCATGGATCTTAAACCGGAAAACTGTGGGTTCTCCCCAGGGCTGTGGCAGACACCCTAAAGCTGCTGCTGGCCAGACCTGGGCTAAGAACTTCAGTCCCACAGTGGGATTGTGTATAGAAACAGTCTCAAAGTTTCTAGAAGATTTTTCCCCTCAGATAGTATAAATAGTCCTGAGACCTCAGGTTTGTTTCTGGAAGAGGGGAATCTGACTACTGGTCAGCTCTGTCACACTTATGCAAACACTTCTCTGGGGTGAAAAGTCCAGTGTAGGAAAAAACCTGAAAGCACAGGGAGCCCCAAAAGAAGAACTGTAACATTCTTTTTCTGCAATGTAGAAAGGGATGGAGACAAAGATTGAGGAACATCTTCAGTTTGGGGAAGTGCAGGAGAAGGCTCCTTCAGTGGTCCTTTGTCCTTCCCTTCAACCCCTTGAATTTTAAAGCTGCCTTGGCAACACAACACCATAATAGCACTGGCTCATGGTCCAAATGTCTCAAATCTTCCCATCGGGCCTGAGACAAAGCAAGGGGCCTTGGGAGCGCTGACTGTCTGGTCCTCCGCAATATGTCCTTTACCCACAGGGCTAAGCACAGGGCCACTGCGGTGACGTTAGGTCTTGCTAGCCCAAGGAATGAAAGAGTGAGCCTGCTTCCCAAAATGAGATCTGTATCTTTGAGTGGCAAGCAGTATGCAGTTAGCTACTGGGCTAGAGGAGACAAATCTCTGCGACCTGTATCCTGAGCTGTAAATAATCTTTCCTGTGAATAATCCTTTAGAAGGTAACCTGCTTTCACAGAAGCACTACTTAAGTCATGCTGTGCCTGTGTGATTAGTCCTGGGCTCCTGGGTCACTGCAGATTTAGACCCGAGTCTGCATACACATCTGAACTCCAGGAGTGAGCAGAAAACAAATATTGTCTGCCTCAGCAGAGCCAGAGACCAGTAATTTCTATCAATCAACCAACTCCTGGTTTTACATAAGTTTCAGGACTTTATTTGGTTCTGATACACGTAAGATATTTAGATGGGAAGCTGGGACAAGTTGTATGCCTAACATACTAGCTGGGTGTCCAACACCTTTGCCAGTTTGGCCTGTAGGCCCTACTGTTTGCTGACTAAAGACTTGTGCTGTACGTCCTTACCGCACTGTCCATGTAGGCTTCAGTCCAAATAATGTCATGGTCGTGGTTGATGACCATGGGACGGCTGAGCACGTGCAGGTACTCCATCACGTTCTCCTGGACATCTGCCAGTGTGGAGATCTGAGTGTAGTAGCCTTCATGGAGAAACAGAGGTGTGAGTCACTCTTGCTAACACGTCTTCTGTATTTTTAAAGGAGTGTCTGTGCAAAGCTACAAAACTGGATGTCAAAGGCTGTAGCTAAGTTACCTATTTCCAGAGCTTTCTCCCTGCAGATGGACCCGTAACAGTCTAACACTACGACAAGGAGTACAGGGGAAGAATGTCTTCAAGTTACCAAAAGGTCCTCTAAACTAGCTGCTTAACTGGTTAGAAATGCCAACACAGTGTAATGTCACGAGGACTCCTGTCCTGCTTCTCACCACATGGAACTGATTGGCTGTACTTGGTATAGGACGTAGTACGTCAGATAGATGGAGTATGTCAGATAGATGGAAACCTTCTGTTATCACTAGGAAAACACTGCCATGTGAAAGGGCTCATGATCTGATAAGCTTTGTGATGTGGAAACAGATTTAGTGTGCTTGAAAACAAGGACTACAAGAGCTCTACAATGTGTTGAAACAGAATAACCAAAATCAGTGACCCTTCTGCAGAGCTCAAGTCTGGTAAGTGAGAATTCAAGTGCAAAGAGCATATTTTTGTTCTCTGTTTGGTTATTCAGAAGAATCCATTCTCACATTTTATGGTGAACCACCATGAATTCCCTGTCACTAATCTTATGGCTGAATATGCAATCTGAATCCAAGTTTTTGTTTCATCTAACAAAAACTAAAAATGTTGTGTGTGATTTATAGCGCTGATAAATGAATGTTTGAGCCTTGAACATTCCCAGCTCACATTCTGCAGACCAGCAACTCTTGTCTGTCAATTATTTTCAGTAGCAAATGCACCCATGCATTTCATAGTCTGCTGGAGCCACTGCTCAGACAAGAGTCGATATACCTAGCTAGTCAGCCCCCAACTTCAGTCTTCCCTTCCTTTCCCTGTTTAAGAAGGATACTGATGTAGCAAGCATTGCTGACTGTCTCCAGACACACTGAGGCCAAGTCATGCCCAAACAGGGAAGACTTTTTTTTTTCCTCTCTTCCTTTACCCTTGCAGACTCTCATAGGGCTAACCGGACTTTTTAACTGGACCCAAATGCATAGAGGTGAAACACCTACTCTGAATGGATTTTCCCATTCATGCCATTTCGTGCCAGCTAGAGAGAATATTGGTTTTGGGGTGGGGTTAACAAGCTATTCTGGTACCTTAGTGAAACCACTGGCACACAAAGAATTTGGCCAGGATATAGGGGTTAACCCGCAGATCTTGTGGAAAGTGCTGTAAAATCTTTAAAGGAGAGATGTTCATTTTACATCTCAGCCAAAAGAGGTAAGGCTTTCTGACAGAGGTTTAGACAGATTGTCAAAAGCCAACAACTGGGACACAATAAGCACAGGGACTCAGGTGGACTACAGCCAGCATGAATCTCGGTCATAGTGTCCCTTGGCACTGTGACAGGAAAATGTGGTGGCTCAGCATGGAGGGCTTGTGTTAGTTGGACACAGGCATGCTTCATGTGGACTAGCAGGGTCTGCTTTTTCCTTAGGTTGTCTTCCAGCCAAGGGCTCATGGGCCCCAGCTGTAGTGAGGAAGCCTTAGAGGGGTCCAGGGCCCCATGGCTGCAGCCCATGTGTGATGTGCGTGATTGGGGCTGGGGAACCGTTCCCATACAGCACCTTTGTTGTTGCAGGCGATCCATTTCACGTTGGGGGCAAAAGTAACCTCCCGTCCAATAAGGTAAGTGAAAACCCGGACCTGGGAACAAGAACGCAAAGACAGAAGAATTAGGCTGTAATGGACTACCAAATCCAAACGGCCGAGGTTTGGCATCCTGCTATACACTGGTGTGAATGCCTGTTTGTGGTGCATAGCAATACCTCCGCTTTCGCACAGAGACAGGAGCCTCTTGCTCCATTTGTTTCGCATTTTGTGGGCTGGAACTTCAATTCCAATTACAATAAGCCCAGAAAGCCAAGCAGGACCCAGGATCATCTGAATAACAAGGCAGAAGTGCAAATTTTGTTTGATTTTATGATAGCAGCTCTGCCAGGCACTCAGCAACCACATGCAGAGAGGTTTATAGCTCACAGGAATCCTTCACCCAGGGGAACAGCCAGCTGCATGAATCATTTAGAGAAAGCTTCACCATTTCTCTTGTGTTTGACCAACAACAAAAGAGCCAATCCTGAAATAAACTGCTTTAACAGCCCCATGCTCTGGTCTTTCAGTAGCCTGCTTTTCTCCCTTTGTGCATTGCTGCTGGCTGGGATGAGGTAAACAAATAAATCAGGAGGGTTTAGGATGAGCCATGGTCTATTCCACTTTCACAGTCTGCTCTGCTAGTACAAGCCTGTAATCACAGACCTCAAAGTAAACAGGGCTGGAAGGCACCTAGAGAGGTTGTCTGGGCCATTCCCCTGGCCACCATAAGAATTGGTAATAGCCAAACCTTTCCCAAACAGGACCAATTACAAACAGTCCTGGATGGGATTAAAATTCTTTGCAAAAGCTGTGTTGTGTTGTTTTTTTTTTTTTTTTTTTAATTTTAAAATACTCAGCTCAGTCTTTATCATCTTATCAGGAGAATGTTTCGATTGCCCACACCTTTAAAAACAAAGCGTATGAAAAAAAAAAGTCTTCACTGACCTACAGATATCCATTTGTGATCCTACCACCTCTAAAATCACCACAGCAGGCTCCTGCCTGGCTGCTTTATTTTGTGTTTGCAGCTGGAGGCACATGGGTATTGCAGGATGTGAATGCTCCGCTCTGCCCCTCGTCCTGGCTCACGCTCTTCTATTCCCACCATAGCAGGATAGCGCCTTTCCTCACCCTTTCTATTTATCACTCCCCAGACAAACCTTCCGATCTGGCCAGTTGTATTTTTCAAACACAGCTTCATAATCCTCCACTGCTCCATCTGTGATCAGCATGATAGCTTGGTTACACAAGCCTCCTTGACCGGCGTCTCTGAACTACAAACAGAGAGGAAGAGCATTAGTTATCTCAGCACAGGCCGTTTCTGTGTAATTGCAGCGTATTTATTCATGATGGGCCAGATCCTGGCTTCTTGCAAATCTCACACTGTGTTCAGAAAGAGCTCTGCTTAAATGAGGACTGTGTTTGTATAATGCATATAATTTTTTTATTTATACGGCCTTCCTAGCACATGTGGACACAGGAGGCTTTACAGAAGTATAATAAGGAGAAAATAAGTGCTGTGGAGGAAGGGTGTGATTCCCTGCTGCCTCACATCTTGCACAGTCACATTCGTTTATGCAAAATGGCTATAGACTGACCATAAACACTGCAATTCTGATTTGACAGCAATAACTGTCACTTTTTATGGCAGAAAATGTGAGAGGAGGGGGAAATCAGACTCATTATTTCAGGGTAAATCTATCAATCTGCCAAAAAAGAGCAGAGGAAGGCAGGAGCACATGAAAAGAGAAGGCTACTGCCATCAGAGCTGAAATAGGTTATGGATGTGCCAGATAGAAAGGCCATACACTGTAACGACAGATGATCTGTTATCTGTGCATAAGTGATATTTAAGGTAGACTATGCTGGGACTCTGGTACAAACACTGATGTGCTCCCAAGGACACATGGAGAGGTGTTGAACAGGCGTGCTCTTACAGGCAAGCCAGACCCCGCCTGTTCAGCCAGGAGGACCAGCCTTCAAATGCTGCTTATCTCATGCTCCTGCATGCAGAGCCATTTGCCTCTCCTGCCCTCAAGTACACCGGCTCCAGAGAACCAAGTGCCTTATGCAGCACCAACACAGGTGTTGAAATTAGCAGTCACCAGAGGAGGCAGCAGAGGACATCAAGGCACAAAAATGAGCAGCTACTTTGCTGTGGCTCCTAGCTCAATGTCAGTATGCACTTCTTGCTCG
This sequence comes from Balaeniceps rex, assembly GCA_013401315.1. Taxonomy (NCBI): domain Eukaryota; kingdom Metazoa; phylum Chordata; class Aves; order Pelecaniformes; family Balaenicipitidae; genus Balaeniceps; species Balaeniceps rex. Next base: position 128,597 of record VYZW01055623.1, read on the forward strand.
GCATCTCACCGCTTCTACGCTCTGGGCAAGGAAAAGTCTAATCAACAAAGGAGGATACAAAAACTGATGCAGAGTAAAAAAATATGGAAAGAGGAAGATATTAATCTCTTGTGCAGAGTTGTCATGAGAGGCAACGGCATGAGATAGAGAGTGTACAGGAGGCTAATTGAAGGGTGACTAAGGTATCAAACACATTAGCAATTTTAAACTGGAGAGGGTAGTTAAAATATGTATAAAATAAAAGCAAGCACTGGGTGGAAGAACAAGAGCACAGGGTATGAACTGGGACCTTTTAGATGTTTTAGGGTTCAATTCACAAGTTCCTTCTGGTTTGGTAATGCTATGTTAGTACAGAAGGCAAATGTCTACCAATATGGACAGTACTGTGGTTCCACTGCAGATTAACATCATGACCTTCGATACCTGGAAGCCAACTCCAAGTCCAGATTTCCCCAGTCATTTCACCACTCCTGCAATTACCTCTGTGATTGTCCCTTATTACAAAATTACCAAGGTCAGTGCTAATATCACCATAATGTCTCCTTCCACCACGATTTGTGTCATCGGTCCTGCCTCCTGCAACATTACTCTTAATATCACTGAAGTACCTGCTACTCTACTGCAGTAAGCATGGATTCAACAGCTTCTGAATGATGACACATATGAACCCATCTCTCCCTGTTTCATGATAATCCCATTACTTGTGTCACTGACCAGAATCAGTACAGATGATCATGAGAGAGAAGGGTGGTATAATAGGGTCATTTCTAACTAGCTGTTCTCAGGCAAAACATCCATGTGAATTACTGAATCAGGATGAGGTTGTTGGGCATGCTCTTCCTCTTTCATATCACCAGAGCAGCACATTCAGAGGGGAGACTGGCTGTACCTTTGCTGCTGTGGTCATGCGAACCCAGCATGGGATCTCCCATGTCTTTCTCTAGAGAGTCCCCAGGGTCTGACATTTCTATTGGTCCAAAAAACTTCTACACCTTGTACCATGGAAAAAAAACATCAGTGCCGGCTACGGGGTAATTGGAGCTTCAGGAGGGGTCAGAGCACATGTGTGCCATGCTCAGCAAGGAGGCTCAGGGCAAAGGCTGAGGGTGCACAATGGGAGCAAGCACAGGATGCTCTTAGGTGCAAACAAAAGGGGAAAAGCAGTTGACAGTCGCATGGGATTCTGCTGCAGACCATCGGGTAGGAAAAAGACAAGGAGTCTTAAGTGAGCTGTTCCTAGGACAGAGATCAACTGCGTGCAAGTTAGCAGAGAGAATGGCCAGTGTGAGCGTCCATTAGGGAGGCATAGGGTTATGATGGTGTGGGAGATGCTGTCAGAATGAGGTTCAGATCACAGACATGCGAACCTCGTAGTTACAAAAGCAGCATATTCTAAATTGTTGCAATCTACGTTTTGTTTAGACGATTATCAAATTAGCACTTAATTAAGGTCACCCACCATTTCATCAAACTACTTAAGACATCTCTTGATGTAGCTTACTTCAGACCTCATAATACTGAGATACTGAGAAATTAGATGCTGTATCAGAACCAGCAATCTCCTAATTACAGGAGTAGATGGTATTTTCAACAGGGAAAATGAGATCATCAGTGTCATAGAAATAGAGATTAAAAAGACAGATTTAGAAAACAAATGAACAAGAGGTAATCCCTGATTTTTAGGTCCTTTTGTGGCTGGCTGCAGCTGTAGCAAATGATCTGACAGCATTCACATCAATCCCTGAGCATAATTCCCTGCTCTGACTGAAGTCTCAGAGTGTGAAAGAAGGGGAGATGAGGAACAAGATGTCTACAGAACAGATGCCTGAAGAGATGTGGGCTAGAGCTACGGTCGGTGAATGAGGCATGGAGCTACGTATTCTCCTGTATAACTTTGGTCATGTTGCCAGGAGTAACAGGCATGATCTAATTAATTCAGGGTCATAGTCTCTTGTACTCCCTTGTTTGCTCATTGCCATTTACTTTGCAGTTATAGCCTGGCACAGAGTTACTCGTGAAGCAATAGGAACATCAGCATAGCTCAGTGATGTGCAGGCACGCATGCTGATTATATACACATCTGGCCAGATGACTGAGCAGCCCCCCTCTGTCTCCTCCTGCCCCATTCTTATGCAGACCTGCCTCCAGAACGGCCTCCGGAATTACTGAAAATTCAAACTTAGTGGAAAGTGTCTCACGGGCAGAAAATTAGCAGTAGAGAAGGAAACAGAAAGCTAGTGAAGAAGGAATGAGAGATGGCATTAAGCAAAATGGCATAAACTGGTAAACAGGAAATCCTGAGCTTTGCATATCCTGAAAAATATGCTGCAGAATCCAGGTCCATAAAAATGCGAGTGGAATCAAGAAAAGATTTATAAATGTTCAGAGAAGAAGCAAGAAAGGAAGTAAAAAGAGTATGTTGCCAGATGATAAAAAACAGAGGGAGATGGTCAGGCAGAGATGCTTTATAGCCTCCATACTTCATCATCAAAAGGACAATATTGTAATGGCTGGGTACACGCTAAAGTGATAAGAAACAAAGAAAAGAATGAACGAATTACAGGCAGGGTCACAAAGTGGTAGGGTTAAAGACAAAGTTAATTGAAAGCATTTGAATAACCTGTGCTCAAGCAAGAAGGGAAAGAATTGCGGAAAGCGTTGCTGAACTACTTGCCTCATGGGCTGAGACCTGACTGGGACTGTATGAGATCCCAAAGGACGAAGAGGGAATCAACAGAAAACATGTGTTACAAGAAGGGAGGAAACTAGGTGGGTAAATTTTCCTTAAACATCTAGCACGTTGCTAGAAAAATTAGTAACACAGCTCTCTTGTGAGTGCTCAGATGAAATGCTTCCCCGCACAGGTGGGGCATAAGAGGCCACAAACTCCTTTGATTACTCACATCAGCAGACGGGTTCATTCTTTTTATGACACCAGCTTGCTCAAGTTACACAGAATTTTATATCTCACTGAAATCCAGTTTGTTACCAGTTTCACCATTTTTTTCACCTATAGCCATTTTGGAGTGACCTACTCATAATTAACCTCAAAATTTATGTAATTTCTGAGTTCAGCAGTGAGTCAAGGCACCATTAAACCAGGTTGGTGTTAAGAGGAGACATCGTTCCAAGGTGGCCTCAGAACTTCGGGTTTCTTTTCCTCCGCAGGGTCAGAAAAACATCAGCTTTCAAAATACCTACTTACTCTGAGCAGACCCTGAGAAAGGAGGAGCCGTAAGTCACAGATTTTGTACTATCTAATCCTAAAAGATTCATATATAACAAATATATGAATATATATATGACTCCCTTAGGATTAGTGGTGTGTGTTTGCATATGTATATATGTACACACACATATTTGGCATGTCTATAAAAATATATAAATATCTTTAGATTTGTAGATTGGAAAGGATAGTCAGAGGCTCAAATACCGAACAGGAGGCTGAATACCGGCTGGAGAGGAATATCGCAGAGGCAGATCAGCCTGATAGGAATTACCAATGTGACAGCGTCTGAAGAAACGTAGCTGTTGTCTTGTGTTGTGTTAAGAGGACTATGGTGTGTAAAACAAGGAAGGTAATTATTCTGCTCTGCTTAGCACTTGATAGCTCTCAGCCGCAGCACTCACATACTGTTGGGAGGATGGTGTTTCAGGGAAGGCAGGCAGCCTGGAAGCAGCCGTGAGCAGAGCAGCGGCCAGAACAAAGGGGTATAAATCCTACAGGAAAAGGGTGAGAGGACAAGATGTGCCAAGCTTGTTGAAACAAAGAAGAGAAGATAGCAGAGAGATAGGCTAAAACTTGATAAACAAGAAAGCTCAAAAGATAGCACTTAACACCTGAGAATTTTGAAGCACTTTATAAACGTATGCTTAAGACCATGGTTTCCCTGGGACGCATATTTTGTTGAAACCACTTGGTGTGTGGCTAAATTGAACTAGAGAGTTTAAGTGGTTTATTGAGCGTGGCAGAGAGGGGCAGGGGAGGCTCTGGCTAACTGTTCTCCTGAAGCTGTTCTGCAAATTGCGTCACGGACTAAAATATGCCCTGTTTACCCCAGAACATAATGGAGGAAAACAAAGATGGTAAGAGACCGTGCTCTTCTTCAACCCCTCTCTGCTAGTCATACCTCATTGAGTAGGTCTCTACTGGGCTATTAATTCTATGAGCAATTGGACTGAGGAAAATTACCAGGGAAATTTTGCAGTCACTTTCATTACAGATATTACTGGTTGTCTATTGTAATCAGCAAAGCCTGTTTCATCAGTGTGATGTAGCAATTTTCATTTTCATTGTCTTGCGTATGCTCCTGTGAACAATAACAGGACAGTCTGTGAGGAACAGCTGCGATTACAAGCTGAGAATGTGAATTTTGTCTGACGGGGAAGGGGGTGGCCAATTCCACCAAAGTTCCCCGTTCTTCTGCCTGCATGACTGCAGCAGCACAGATTTGTTTCAGGGCACAGTGATGGAAACCCTTTTCCTCCCCTATTACTGATATAGATCAGCTAAGAAGCTCCAAGAGAAGATTTCAGAAAGTTCTTGAAGCATACGAGCTCTTGGCAGGTGGTACCCTTTTGCCTTAAGCTGTGGTACTTGCAGAGCCTGAGGTCCTCCAGCCGGTGATATCAAGGCACTCTACATGAGCCCTTACCAGGGAAGCTACAGTTTGGGGAAGGCTGCTGCAGGACAACAGGCATGTTTCTACACATGCATGCCTATTTATGTGCAGCTTCTGGCGCTGCCGTATGTGCGCTGAGACACAATCTCTGTCTCTTCTGAATGTCACCAGGCAGACAGAAATCCTGGGATGAAGCTGTGAAGTGACTTGCAGGCGGTCCTGCAGGCCTCCTGCTGCACGTGCAGCTGTCCCACAGCTGGCTGCGAACAAGGCTCCCAGCTGATGGCTTCAGTGACCTTGGACTGAGGTCCCATTTTGCTAAAGAGGCGGCAATCGTGGTCCGTGCTACAGCGAATGATGCTGCGACCAGTGTGCTGGGAAAGGAAAGCTGGGTGGAAGAGATATATAGCACCATTTCACACCTTTCTTTGACAACAAAATTACTGTTTCTGAACTCCTGTTTCATGAACAGCAGTTTCCAAGATGCAGAGAAGCGTGACACCAGCAGTCACTGAGACAACAGCTACCTTTCCTCATCTGCAGATGCTCAAATGCCTGAGTCAGTTGCCCTCTCCCCAGATCTGAGGTGACAACTAAAGTCATGAGGGAAGCAGCACCTCATCTTGCAAGTGAATAACATCAGAAGGTTTTATCACCACTGGGTGCTGTACTGTCTAAGAGCAATCTCAGAGCTTTTTTGAGCTCATTAGCCAAGGAAGAATTAATTAGGATCAAGGTAAGCAATGACTACTTAAACTGCTGACTGCATTTTTGATGCCAAATAGAGAGGAAAAATATTTTCTCTACCTGCCAAAGAGTTTCTTCTCTGTTACTGCAGTGGTGTTACGTTAGTCCACTGGGCTGCATGGACATCATTCTCTCTCTGGAGGTATTTTTGCTCCAGCTATGTCAGTGGAGGACAGTTTTTTCTGTCTCAGCTCTTCCACCGTGTACCTTCTATTTCCCATGGCTCAAAGTGTGCAGGGTTTTATAAAGGTCCTGCCTCCTGGAGGCTTGAGGATTGCCTAGTCTAGTGGGTGAGCCATGCCTGCCAGAAAGGAGGTGTGAGGTCTCCTCATTAGTGGAACCAGACCAGTTTTGGCGTCTCTGCCTGGCATGACCAGCTGCTATTTCAGCTGGGGCAAGCAGTCTTTCTTTAGGGTTATGCTCCATTATTCTCCACTGACACCTTCAAAGCTGTGCTGGTTGAGAGAGTCTGTGGTTGTACTGCATTGGGCTTCTTTAATCTGTTGTCACTGTACATAACCAGTGCTACATTAGATATTAAGAAATCATTTTTCCTCTGGTGGAAAATTTGTTTAAATATTCTGATTTATACAACACAGGCCTATGGATCCAGGCTCTGGATCTTTGGTTTTGAAGATCAAGTTAATTTGTCATAAAGTGCAAGGATACATGTAGATAGATCTAGCAGGCATCTAGTCCATGTAATTGTGCTAGGTTTATATCATTACTGCTTCGCTGGTCATCTCAGTAACTATCTTCCTCCAAAGCTGTTGAACCATTACTACTAGGAGTGCTGCCAGCCTATTACTGCAATGCCAAGGCTGCACCACACTCTTCTCAGGTTGCCATTAAAACCATTATGCTTCTATTACCACTGACAAGTCAGCTCAGCTACCACCATTGCTGGGTTCAACTCTGATCATGCTTGCACTGGCATAAATTAGGAACAGCATTACCGTAGCCAACAAACTTAAACTTTCAGTTTGTAAAATAAGTAAGAGTGGAGAATCCTTCCCGGGGTGTCAATACCTCTAGCACGCTACCTTTAACATCAACGCCATCATTATCGCCACTAGCATCGTACCGTGTACATGTTTTTGTCAGCACCAAAGGCATTGGCGTCTTTAGGCCAACCCCACTATAGACAGCGCCATGAGGAGGTGGGGGTGTTCAGCTGGTTTCTCATCCTTTTTTTGTTAACATTCCTTAAGAAACAGAGTTAAGTCGTATCTTTACCTCCAGGCTACTGAAGTCCCAATTGTTCACATAGGCAATGAATCATTTATGATTCTTATCACAGGATATGATCAGACTGACTGATTAATTCTCCTGTACCTGTGATTTCTTCCCCAAGCACTGATACTCAGTAAAGTGACATTGAAATAAATCTGAAGCCTGAGAATAATCTTTCGTGTCTTCATCATCATCTATCTACTTACCAAGACTCACTAATAACATTACTTATGACCAGAATTGTTGCCCTCAGCTGATCAGTTATATTTTATCGCCACCACCTATAACCAAGGTTCCTGGGTGATGCCCAGTTGTGGGGCTCGTTAAGGAGACATTCATGAGGCCACAGCCTTGCCAGCTTCTCATCCCTCCTGGGCAGGGATCGGCAGCCCTGTGGCATCACACGCAAACCGATGCCTCCCCAAAGCCGGGTGGCCCCTGCACACTGCTTGTCGCAAATTTGGGGCCCATGAGATCAGCTCATACCACCTCCCCTCTCCAGCACTGTGAGGGATGTGCTAAGTCATTAGATGTAGAGGGGAAAGTAGGGGTGGGCAGGGACACTTGTGCCCGATGCAAGCATCGGCACCAAATCTCTTACCTCCCTCAGGATTTTGAAGGACTCTGTCAAAGCCTTGTTCACAGTCCCCACTCCTTTTGCCTGCAGTTCATCCACCAGCTGCTTGAAGTGCTGGCAAGAAGAGAGGGAAAAAGGCAGCAATGAGTTGCAGGCAGGGTGCTCCCTTCAACCAGGGGAGAAAAGGGTAACCTGGAAAAGTCTGTGCCATTGGGCTCCTGATCCTTCACCATTGCTGGCAGGGCAGTGCAGCACCGTGATGGATGGAGGTGGGGAAGTCAAGTGGCCGCTCCATCGGTAGTGCCATCATGTTGCACCTTTGCCCACGCAGCCACATCAGGACTACATTTCTCAGCCTGTGAGCTGTGAACTGTTGGCAGTCCATGAAACATCATGCAAGGGACAAAACTATTAGAAATTGGACTTGCCCTTATCCACGCCTTCAGGAAAAAAAAACATTCCTGTGCATGCAAGAGCAACAGGATTGGGAAAAAGAAAAAAATTCAATGCTTGTCTACTACTTAAGAGGCGTTGATCTGGTTGTAAATGAAACCCTCAGAGAGTGCTCTCCACAAGACAGTGTCCAAAAGGCTTGGGGATCCTTTGGGAAAGACTGCAAGAGACATCACCCGCTGGAGTCATACTCTGTGACCCAGGGCTAAGCTGGGAAAGAAATTTGGAGAGAAATCTGGTTGTTGAAGACATGGAGGGATGTGCTACCTCTGTGGTATTAATATAGAGAGAAAAAGGAAGAAAAATAACTGGTAAGAAGAGCTAAAAATACAAGTCAGCCCAGAAGGTGGTGGAGCAGCCGGACGCAGGCTGACCACCTCAGGGCTGCTGAGCCCTTCTGGATCAGAGCAGCAAAACCCCTCATCAGAGAAAGCTTGCTGGCAGTCCACCCTGGCGAAGGATCAGGCCAGGCTGAGAATGCATTCACCAGGAAAGGGCTGATTTTTCTCCTTTCTGAGGGCTGAGGATGTGGGGTTTCAAAGATGGAGAACCTTTGCCCTCTGCATGCTGTTTTTCCACAGCAGTCTGGGCCAGGTCCACTCGTGCTCCGGCAGTGGTGGTGCCAAGTCTGTTGTGACACACGGGAGCTGGTTGCTGCTGTTTAGCTGGCCAGCTGACCCCACATTACAGTGGCTTCGTGCAAGCAAAGGTGAACCACGGAGCCAGCACACACCACTGAACTGGTGCTTGTTTCTGAAATGCAAACCCACACGCTTCTGGGAGACGGTTGTTTCTTGTCCCTGGAGTTTCATGTCGCAGCACCTTAACCCCATGTACTTCTTACATGAAGCGAGCTACCTGAATAACATCGATAGGAGCCTGGTACTCACCTCTCTGTTATCTCTGTCTGCTTGGACCAGGATACCCTTAAAACAGGGTTCGATAAAATGAACATAATCATTGTACTGCAAAGAGAAAATGAAAAGAAAGGGATGAAAAGAAAGTAATGGGGGAAAATTCACAAAAATGTGTTCATGTCCTAGGTGGATGTTCAGAAAACAGTATGGAGCATTATGCCATTTTATACATATTTCCCTTAAGAATTGTTTGTAGTGATCATGGCAAATTATAATTTTGATAAATCTCATATTTGTTTAAAGAATGTGTTAATTATGGTGTTCTGCTGAGTTCTATCTGGGCATATCTAAACATACAAAGTTACTTTTTTTTCCACTCACACTGTAGAGATTTTCTCCACACTCTATTAGCTTGTGCCCCTGGCCTTGCTTCTAGCACTACTTGCACATATTTTTGACTTCTGGAGACTTTGTAAGTCCCCAGTCTCCAGCTGAATCTTGCAAGTGGTTTTGTAGCCTGATGTCTGATGCCCCCGGCATGTGGCTGAACGATGACATATCAAGTTACGACATATCCACCGAACTGTGATAATTGGTGGGGTGTATACTTCTAGCCTGATACATATGTGAGGTAAAATATGCCAGTGTAAACCTTTTCCTGCAAGGTTCAGAAGAGCATAATTCATAAGAGCATGGCTAAGAGGCCACCGATGCTCAGCCGATCAATAGGAGCTTAGGTCAGGCTATAATGTGTCTGAGCCAGTAGGTTCTTGGTATGAGTACAGTAAAGGAATATATATTATATGCTCTCTCTGGGACTGTTTTTGAAGAACAGATGATATTTCAAACTCCTTAACGACTTCCCTCCATTTTTCTGCCAACACTGTTCACTCTTCCATCTATCCAGCCATATAAAGAGAGAGCTGTCACCACCAGAGTTTCTAACTATCTTACACAATAAGAAGTGATAAAAAAAAAGTAGACCTTATATCTCAGTGACCATGCCCTGGCAAACTTTTTTAGAAAGGAGCCTGGGGAAAGAGGTGGTGCTTGAACTAGCTTTGAAAATTAGGAGGTGAGCCTTTAACCTGGCACCAAACCCGCCAGTCTTGGTGTGGATCATGGAAAAGTTTTGCTTTCTGTGATCAGTGGTGCTGGTTCTCTGTGGGTAACCGGCCCATCCTCATCCTGGCCAGGGCTTAAAAAAGGAGAGAGTAACACCGAGGCAACCTGATGAAACTCCATGCAGGCCTGTGCAGGTTGACTCTGAACTGGATTGCAGCCTTGCAGGATGCTGGTGCACAAAAAGGCATATGGTGCTCATTTTCTAGCCTGGAAACATCGTCCTGAGAATTATACCGCTACTGGACCCAAACACAGTATTATGCTATGTTATGCTAGGCAAATTTATTAGCTCAGGTCCTGTTAGCTCAGGTGTAGGTCCCTGTTAGCTCAGGTGTCTCTCTATAGCACTTTGTTATCTGTTGCAGTCACATCCCTAAGTAAGCAAAAAGATGCAGCCGACATCCTCCATAGCTGGGTGAGATGACTTAGCAGCCACCCTGCTGACCACATGAATCATGGAATGCTTTGGGTTGGAAGGGACCTTTAGAGGTCATCTAGTCCAACCCCCCTGCAGTGAGCAGGGACATCATCAACTAGATCAGGTTGCTCAGAGCCCCGTCCAACCTGACTTGAATGTTTCCAGGGATGGGGACTCCACTACCTCTCTGGGCAACCTGTTCCAGTGCTTCACCACCCTCATAGTGAAAAATTTCTTCCTTATATCTAGCCTAAATCTACCCTCCTTTAGTTTAAAACCATTACTCCTTGTCCTGTCACAACAGGCCTTGCTAAAAAGACTGTCCCCATCTTTCCTATAGGCCCCCTTTAAGTACTGGAAGGCCGCAATAAGGTCTCCCCGCAGCCTTCTCTTCTCCAGGCTGAACAACCCCAACTCTCTCAGCCTGTCCTCGTAGGAGAGGTGCTCCAGCCCTCGGATCATTTTTGTGGCCCTCTTCTGGACCCGCTCCAACAGCTCCATGTCCTTCTTGTGCTGAGGGCTCCAGAGCTGGACGCAGTACTCCAGGTGGGGTCTCACCAGAGCCGAGTAGAGGGGCAGAATCACCTCCCTCGACCTGCTGGCCACGCTTCTTTTGATGCAGCCCAGGATATGGTTGGCCTCCTGTTGGCTCATGTCCAGCTTTTCTTCCACCAGTACCCCCAAGTCCTTCTCCGCAGGGCTGCTCTCAATCTCTTCATCCCCCAGCCTGTATTGATAGCGGGGGTTGCCCCGACCCAGGTGCAGGACCTTGCACTTGGCCTTGTTGAACCTCATGAGGTTCACACAGGCCCACTACTCCAGCCTGTCCAGGTCGCTTTGGATGACATCCCGTCCCTCAGGCATGTCAACTGCACCACTCAGCTTGGAGTCATCTGCAAACTTGCTGAGGGTGCACTCGATCTCGCTGTCTATGTCATTGATGAAAATATTAAACAGCACTGGTCCCAGTATGGACCCCTGAGGGACACCACTTGTCACCAGAAGCTGACTTCCCAAGGGTAGTTGGTTTAATCCCCCATCCAACAGGTACCAAGTGTTGTTGTTACACCACTGTAATGCCTGTAGTTTGCTAAGGGGACTGAAGGGTTGATATGAGGCACAAGGAAGACAACTCAGTACTGGAAATGGGACATGCTTACTGCAATGATGTTGACAAAGTCATTTTCTCCCAGGGTATCTAAAATGGTGATGATGGTGTGTTTGGCAATGGTCATCCGCAGGCCCTTCATGCTCCCACTGACGTCCACAATGATGACAATGTCCTTGGGAGAGGTGGCCGCTTGGATGTACCTTTATAAAAAGAATACAAGGAAGCAGGGTGAGCGTACAGGGAGGAGGAATGCTGGGCATGTTGCTGTCACATGATGCTAGCCACAGCATAACATGCACCACGAGCACAACTATCCAGCAGGGTCAGGCTGGACATCCGATGGGTCCCTTCCTACCAACCTGCCTCTCCCGCCAGCCCCAGCATCTCACTTTGCTCATTGGCAAGTGCCGGGCCTGCTGCAGACGTATGTCCAGATTCAGCTGAGAGTGACAATTGCTAAAAGCCTCCTTTAGCCATGTGGAGTAGACTGAGTAAATGCCCCACATTTCTGCAGTCTGGACAGCCCCATCCCTCTGGTCGCAGAATTATAAGGAGGGTGGGACAGAGGAAGGATACACTGGTGGAGATTTCCATGTGGCACGTGTTAGATGTCATATAGAAAGGTGGCACTGGCAGGTAGTAGGGCTTCCTAACCTGCTGTTGCCTTCGTTTATGTACCCCTCGTCTCTCGCAGGAGGAGCCTGGGGCAGTAATTGCTGATCAGCAACTCACCAAGGTGTCACCTTGGAAAAGAGGGAGAGAGGAAGACTGAAAGGTGCTTTGGCCAAGTCTCTCCAAAACTCTTACCAGCCACGATTCCTGCAGTCAAAGGAGATGACTCCGTTCTCATCTGGTAACCACTTTATTCCTGAAGGGAGCAGCAAAAGGAGCAATCAACACACACAGACGGGCGGGCATCTGCTCCCTGCTCCCCAGGCACCCACACTTCTGCTGTTCACTGCTGAGACCCAGCTACCCTGCGGGGGCACGCAAGTCTGGCCAGCAATAGCAGTGGCCATTCTGCAGAAATACAAGCAGAGCTGCACCGTCTTCGGCAGTTCTCAGTAAACTGTTTATTAAATTTCTATTAAAAAATGTACCTAGGCATAGTCTGTTCAAATTTGGGGAGCAATTGCACTTACTTTGAACTTTCTGCCATTTTGGTGTAGTTCTCAACAAAATCTTTTTCTCCCCAAGGGTGGTTGAGAGCATAAAAAAGCAGCAGCAGTGACAGGGACGTGTCCCAGATTCCTCCTAAATGCTCTGTTCACAGTCATCTCTGCTTTCCCCTTCTACAACACGACAGGTCACAGAACAAGGGCATGCAGCCATCTGATGAAGGGGCCACCAGGCCAAGCTACAGCTGTGGAGGATCTCATGGGTTCCTCCGAGCATGGGGCCTCCCCTCTTGCGCCATGACCTTACATGCTGCTCGCAGCTGGCGAGTGGATAACAAGTCAGGCCGACCAGCTGATCTGTCACGTGTGGCCTCAGAGATGGGGAGAGGCTGTGGCTGCCACGAAAAACCACAAGGGAGCATGAGGCAGGGACCCCTCCTGCAGCCTCTGCACCCTGCCTATGAGATTTGCAGGTCCTGCCATGGTGTTTTGTGAGTTTTTTGGAGGGCAGCCTGGCCAAGGCACACCCCTGCAAGCAGACTCCTCGGGGGTTGCAAGGGCAAAATGCCTGGGGGGCTGGTTCATGTGGGAAAAAGGGATTTTTGCCTGATGTGGACACTATTCCTTCAGCCTAAGCGGCAGCAGCCCATGCACTGAGTATTTTGCTCACTGCACCCTAACCTTCATGGGGCTACGCTGCCCCCAACCTTTCCACATTGGGCTCTACCATGGCATGGACCCTGTCCTGCAAGACTATTGTGCTGCGCTGAAAAAGTGAAGCTGATCTCTGCTCTTTTACCTGGGTAGAGCCTGAAGAATCCAGTGGAGCTGCCAAAGTACTGCCAGGTCAGCGTGGGATCCCTTTCGAAATTGTCCACAAAAATAGGATTCAAGGCTTCTGACATGTAAATGCCATTCAGGATGTCAGGGTCTGTGGGGGAAAGAATAGAAAAATGGGGAAAAAAGTGTGTAAAAGAGGGGAGGGCACCCACCACCCCCAGTGGAGGAGGATGATGGGAACAAAGGCAACTCCAGGAGGAATGCAGCCTTCTCCAAAGCATTGAAATTGGGCAGGGAATTGGATGCATTGTTCAAGTAAATCCTGGAGGCCAGGTCACCACTGGCCACTACAGGTGATCTCAGCTTGGTCATACACTATTATCCCCACTTCTCTTTCCAGCCCTGTCTGCCCTTGGGTGTTACGTCTGGTTGGAAGAGGGCTCCGAGAGACCCAGGAAAACCAGCGCTGTGCTGAGCACAACTGGCACACCACGCGGGCAGGACTCAGCTGAGGGGGGACATGTGGCTGTTGTAAGGCAACTGCCTGATGCACGACTAAGTGGAACAGCCTTTCTGCAAAGAGTGTTTAAATTTATGCTAGATGTAATTACCTAAGACGGAGGAGCTCTAGGATTTACATGTCGTTTCTCTCTCTCTCTCCCTCCTCTCTTTCCCCCAACAATTCTTTCTTTTCTTCTTTGCCTGCCCCTTCTTTCACAAAGCCTGAGCTGTCCTCCCTTGCCCCTGATCTCTTCAGAATCAATAGGAAGTTGCAGACTTGCAAGAACTCGTAAGAGGCAGTGTATATCTGGTGTCTGTGTTGACTCATTGCCTCGGGAGACCAAACAGAGCAGCAGCAATAGAAACAGGGAATTATAAGAAACTGGTCATTGTAGGATTAACTGTATTAATGTTGAAAGGGATGGGGCTTTGACCTACCACTTCCTGTTTAGTCACTTTACTAAAGGCGGTTTTGGTCAAAATAGGGGAAAAATTGAACTGTGACTCCCCAGCGATGAGGCCAAACTAACTCATGAAGGAAGGGAGCCAGAAGAGCTGTGGAGAGCCAGGCTTGCTGTTGTTTGCAAGAGAGGGAGTGAGTACTGCCAGGCATTGCTCCTGGGAGGAGCCTTGGGCATGGAAGCAGCCCTCCTCCTCCTCCTGCTCATCCTCCAGCCATAGCCGGAGCAGCTGGATGGTTTGTGTCAAGCTGTACAGGCTAGCTGGGCAGTGCCTCTCTGCTGTCTCTGACAGCGGTCATTTGGCCACCTCTTTCTGTGTGCTGCTGTAGGCAGCAGCCTACTTCGTAGGTAGCTCTGCTGTAGCTACCCACAGCCAGCTCTGCTGGTGGCTCTATTGTGAGCAAGATTTTAGTGTCTGGGGCTGTCAGACCAGATGGAATTAATTTAAAATCATGGGAGAAATAGAACTCCCTCTATTGTCCCTCTAAATAATGTAGCAGTTGTGAGCACAGCCACCAGTGTCTGCCCCATCTGGTCCTGAAGATTGTAAACGAGCTCCATCTATGAGAGAAGTAATGGCACTTTTTTTCCTTGCCAAAATGTATGCAAGGGGAGGCAGGGAAGGAGCCAGTTCAGGCAGCTTCAAATGTTGGCCAGAAAGAGCAGCCAACTTAGGACAATTGCAACTGGTGTCTCAGGCTGCAGATTTGGCAGTGTGCTGACCAGCCTGGAGATGGACCAGTTTCTGGTGTGTAGCTGGGATGGTGTGAATGTGCAGGGGGAGAGGACACAGTCCAGGCACAGATGAGGCCATGTGAGCCTTGGTGCCTCCCTGGGCTCCTGCGGCTGCCAAGTGCCAAAGGCTTGCTGAGAATGGAAAATAGCCCAGAACAGTCATGCCCCAGTAGCAGTTGTGAATTACCCCCAGTCCCCTACAGATATGCTCACCGGGAGTTAAGAGTGTCCCCATGAGGTGTTAGAGCCTCATAACACAAAGGTACTTGGGGTCTAAATTCTCAGTTGAAATCAATGAGATCCTTGACACCTAAAAACCTTGATAGATCTGACCCTTTGTACAGAGTAACAATTGCCAATAAATTCACATCACAGTTTATTTCACAGCGTCTTTGGTTGGGTAGATGAAGCCTAGGCGATTATACTGCCTGCCTAAGATGGAGGACTGTCCATCATTAGAGGTCTTCCAAGAGCAGATTATACCTAAGCCCTGTTGCAGTGACAGACTACAGCACAGACATATGACTGTGCCTTGGGACAGTGCCTTTCCAGCCCTACTTTCTTTTCTGTCATTTTTCTTTTTCTATTCCCATCCTTTCTTTCAGTATTTTTACTGGTAGTTTCCACAGCAATCTACTAGTAGTGAGAAAGTAGAGGCCAGTAGAGGCCATTACCTTTGTTGTAGACGTTGGTGGGGAGCTGGATATCACTGTATGTGGTGTTCACCAGCAGGTTATTGAAATGCTCATTTGGCTCCAAAATGAATTCGTCTCCAAGCTCCACATAATTGTCATTTTCATCCTTCTCATTAATCAGAAGAGAGTTGTAGTAATCAAACTGTTTATGAAGACAATGGAAAAGGCAACAAGAGAGAATAAGACAGACTATTACCAGTACTGCCTGAGAAAACCCACTCTTTAAAACATAAAAAAGGGACATCTGGAGAATTTGGGCTTCAAATAGGATCAAAATGAGCAGCAAACAAGAGCCATTACCAACTGAAAAGTGTCAAGCTGCCCAAATGATGGTTTTTGCCCAGTTTCTTATTGTCAGGTGCCCACATGACTGAAAGCATGGTCATAACCGGCAGCAGAAGAGCCACCTGAGAGCAAAGGGACACAGTGGCAGACTCCTGTGGTCCCTCGGAGGTATTTAAGTGAGCAGCCAGAGAGGTGGAGTGTCTTGCTGGGTCTGGCTCCCGGGTTTGCTACAGGGCATGCCAATGCTGACCTTACTTGCCCTGTCTCTACAGCTGTCGTTTACTAGAGTTAACTCCTGATGTACATCCAGCCAGGATTATCCCCTCACTCTGTCACTCCACGCAGCAGGCACTCATCAAGAGCAAAGGATAGAGCAGAAGGTGCTCAAAGACAATGCAGTTTCCCCCCTGTAAAGGCCACTGGGGATTTAGCACCTATAGTCACTTTAGTATCTTCAGGACGCCCTTCACCCTTGGATAACAGACATTTTTAAGATGTTTTTGTTGACTTTATCTGAAGGCAGAGGTTATTTAAGGATTTATGTTCAGTACTCAGGGGGTGCGAATTATGTGTGCAAATACAGAGTCACGTACCTCAACTCACCCATGACCCTTACTGTGAATGCAGCTGACATGAATAGAGTGTTCAGTTTTGGGCCCCTCACTACAAGAAAGACACTGATGTTCTGGAGCGTGTCTGAAGAAGGACAACAAAGATGGTGAAGGGTCTAGAGCACAAGTCTTATGAGACTGAGCAGCTGAGGGAACTGGGGTTGTTTAGCCTGGAGAAAAGGAGGCTCAAGGGAGACCTTATCACTCTCTACAACCTGAAAGGAGGTTGTAGTGAGGTGGGTGTCAGTCTCTTCTGCCAAGTAACAAGCGATAGGACAAGAGGAAATGGCCTCAAGTTGCGCCAGGGGAGGTTTAGATTAGATATTAGGAAAAATTTCTCCACTGAAGGGGTTGTCAAGCACTGGAACAGGCTGCCCAGGGAAGTGGTTGAGTCACCATCCCTGGAGATATTTAAAAGATGTGTAGATGTGGTACTTAGGGACATGGTTTAGTGGTGGACTTGGCAGTGCTAGGTTAACAGTTGGACTTGATGATCTTAAAGGTCTTTTCCAACCTAATCCATTCTATGATTCTATGACCCAACTAACATGACTGTAATGTGATTCTTAAATAAAGAAGTAGGAGAGTTGAAATTGGTAGCTAGCTTGATTTTCATGAAGCGTTTTAATTCCAACCCTTTCCCAGCATGGAGAGGTGTACTTGCAGAGGTAGCCTGTACTTCTGCTAAGGACTCTGTGCTTGTACTGTGGACAGTGGACTTCCTTCATCAGAGTTTTTACTCCAGTTCCCTTCACCAGCAATAATCCCATAGCTTGGCTACAACAAACAGTTATTAACAAAAAGCCAATTATCCAAATTGCTTGGACAGCACCACACTTTCACCTATAGGGAAGTCCTGACAAGTGGGTGTCTACAGGGTAGAGCAAAGATGATGGGAGCTGTTGAGAAAGATGGTGAAGAAACTCAGCTCATTGGGATTAACAGTTTGCTGTGGGTACTTGTAACAGCATCCTCCTCATTGCTCATACACACTCAATTTTTAGCTCATTTTCCAGTTGAGTAACCCACAAAGCACCAGCTAATTTGCACTAACGCGTCACATAATGACAACATTGGTGTGCAGTAAATGTAATGCCAATAACATCATGCAAACCAATGTCTTCCCAAATCCTTCCCCTCCCGGAGCCAAAGGGACTAATCTCCTTGTTGTTATTAGGTTTGGAATCTGCCAAGGGAGTCTCTTACTCACATTAGTTTCTAGACAAGATGAGTGTCCTGAAGATAAGGAAACTTCTAACCTGTCCAGGAACCTGAGGTGCAGCTAGGCCTGCCTTTTGGCGAGTCTCTGTGAGGATGCGTGTCATATTTTTTCACTGACCAGGATAAACTTACCTCCAGTGAGGAGTTGTACTCATGGTTCAGATCGGCATCTTCTGCTGCTTCCACCAACCTCTAATGCAAGAACACAGAAAGAAGGATGAGGGGTTGCTGTGGAAAGCCCTCCAGAAGCTCCTCTAGCTGTATCAGCCATTCACACAGTTAGTGAAAAGACACACGACTGCCGCCTCCACCACAACACAGGGCTATAAACTTCCCTTTTTCCATCCTTTTCTGCTGACCTGTCATTCTGTGCTACAACTTTACAGCTTGGAAGGGATATTCACAGCTATTTATTGCCAAGTATATTCACACCTACTTACTCCGGAGTCCCTACTAAACCCCTGAGAAATCTTAGATATCACAGGACATATACAAACAGAAACATGTCCTTTTAGAGAAACAACAGCCAGAGATTTAATTTCATTTTCCATGAACCCTTCCAAAAAGCCATGGGAAAGGCATTTCAGACCCAGCCTGATGTCAGTATCTCATCAAAGGAAAAGGCCTTGTGGGAGACTCAGTCTGGTATTATTACCAAGACAAAGACCATGACTTGATTTCGTAAAGGGCTCAGCGATGCTGTGGCCATTTATAAGCTCTTACCATTTATGGAAGGCAATATAACCAACTAGTATTCTCCAGTATGATGCTTCAGGGCACTAACTCTCAATTGGTACAGACTGGGAAGGAATACAGCTAAACATGTACGTGTTTTCAGTGACAGTCTCAGCAAGACTACTTTTTGCTCCTTCACAAAGGATAAGGCAATCCAAACATCGGAAAAGTCTGGCAATGAATTTAATGTCATGGGCCAAACCTCTGGGTCTAAATATGCCCACATTTCACTTTGAGATTCAAATGATGTGTTTCTGGATGACTTTTCCACATTAGACGCATTAAACAGTCAAGGCTCTGTGACTACAGAATTATGCTTTTCATAGTGGGTAAATATAACGGAATATGATAGATCTTTAGATGCAAGAAGTAAGAGGGGCCATAACGATTACCTGCTCTGATCTCCAACACAGCAACAGCTAAAGACCTCTTGCCACCTCCTCCACACTGCCCCATGTACATATCTTGAAATCCAAGCACCTTCAAGCACCTCATGTTCAGGGGCTGCAGGAATTTCCCTTGAGCCACACACACAGCTGAAACAAGCTACCAGTCTTCAATGGCCCAGAGAGCATTATGCAAGGATGAACTTTATTTTCACTTGAGAGGTTTTTTCCTCTTTAAACAGCTATAGAATTAAACCTCTTTTCTCCTAAAAGAGTGTTTGTTCCCTCATATTTATTCCTAGACTTTGTTTTTATCTTATTTCCTACTTTAGGCTGAAGGAGAAGCCAGCATTCCCTTGTCTGAACACCCACATCCTCCCACCAGTGTCTACTTAAAGCTCAGCGGGAGCCAGCTGCACCAGCAGGCATTTGGTTGGGCAAGGAAGTCCTCATGCAACCTCTGTGCCCACACACTCCTGGTACAGGCGGGAGGCCTGCGTCTACTGCTCTGGGGCTGATGGGAGAGGACTCCCTTCCCATAGCCCCTGTGGTCATACCTCAACAGCTTCAACCTTCCTGCGGAGCATGCTTTCCATCTGCTCTGAGAACTTCTTCACCAGCTCCAAGCCGTCCACCTCTTTGATCTTCAGAGTTGGCTCCACATCTTTGTACTTCTACCCAAAGGGAAAGCAGAAAATCCTGCTGAGCAGGAGGCTTATAAGGAGAGGGGTGAATCTATTATTGTTAGCTGGGTATTGTCTTTGGTGGAGAAAGATGTGTTGAAAGAACTGGTCTGATTTACCACCACCTCCCATCTTTGCCTTTCCTCCCTTCTCACCCCATAATTTGGGCGTGTGCTGATCACTGGCCATAACATGAAGCATTTGGACTAAGTAAAAGCAACTGAGCTAATTGTGAGCTTATGAGTGTTGAAAACAGCAATGTACCTGAAGCTCTTGGTGCCTGAAAATAAGGGAGAGAAGCAGAAGGCCGACTTTTGATTACCTAAAATACATTGTACTTACATCCATAATAGCATTATATGCATCACATACCTGAAATTTACTTAAGACTGAGGAACGGGCAGGGGAACAGAGCTGTATGCTGTCATTACATTGCCTCCTATGTCATATGTGCTCTGGGGCACTAGTGGGAGAGATGTCATGCTAGTGCACGTCCTGTCCTCCCGCAGCACCATCATACCTGTAGGGTAACTTGTCAGGTCTGCAGCAAGAACGGTCTGCTCAGTGCTTAGGTGGGAGACTGGCAAGGAAAGGTCAGCAAGACAGTTATGACACTACTTATTCAGCACGAAGAGCAGCAGGGCGAAGAGCAGCACAGAGGCTGCATTAATTCCAGAAACTAGGAATTATGAGCATGGCTACTTAGTGCTGCCTCCACTGGGAGAGGTGCCGTAATAAGGAGGATCTGGGTCTGACAGCTTTAGAGATAACCAGTTTCTTCTGGTCACATTTCATATAATCTAGGCATTAAAAACCTGAGAATACTCCCAAACCAGGTAACTGTAATCTGCCTCCCTAAATCTGCCCTTTCAAGACTGGATACAATGGCCTGTATTTCTCCTTTTCAAAAAATCCCAAAGCTAACAGAGATAGGCAGAAAGAAAGAGTTAAAAAAACCTCCAAAAGGACACAATATGATTAACCTATTTCAGAAAAGACAGAGCTTTATCTCCCCAGCAATGAGACTGTTTTGTGGAAGTGTGAGGGCAACAGATTGAATTTTCCTCGTCCCTCATCGTAGTTTCTCTCTGCAGTGTATGCACATCCCCTCCATCTTCATTTGCATTAGCACCATAGCAGCAATCCCAGCCAGGGCTGGACTTCTTGCGCTGGTACGAAATGAGGCAGTGAAAAGGGTAAGGGGATGGCAGGGGCTTTAGTGGCACTTTTGAATTAGAAGAAAGTACGAGGGGATGGGGGGAAGGACTTTGCATGTCTTTAGGGTGAGTGAGTGGAGCTCCTTTTGTTCAAGAAGCTCATTGACCATCCGGGAGGGTGGCTGAGCACAGGCAGAGTAAGAAATGCCTTGAGGATGGGGCAGGCTGAGGAGGTCAGACAGAAATAGCAGCAGCATCCAGCCTGCAGCAGGCATGGCAGGGAGGCTGCTCGCTCTGCCTGGCGTGATTAACAGCAAGGGTTTTACTGGATTAAAAACGCCAGGCCTCACATCCCCTCTGCTGCGGCTGGGTAGCTGGGACAGGCGGGGGAGGAGGAAGAGGAGGTCGTCAGGTTGAGCACGAAGGTTAGCATAACCATGCTACCAAAAGAGGGATATGCAACAACGACCCCCGCTGACCAACGTCCCTGGCTGCTGACGAGACCGCAGCACACATCCCAGCTGGTGCCTGTCCCATTTAGCTCCATGTCATGGTTTTGTTGGGAGGGAAGTGATCTCTGCCAGGCTAGGCTTTAATCAGGCCTTCTTCGGGGGGAGGAAGGTAATCTCTCCTGGGAAAGCTAGTGAAGGGGGGGACCACACCAGCACGGGCAAGCACGCGCTTTACAAAGTGACCTGCCGTCAGTTACCTTGGGTCATGTCTTGAATTAAAAAGAGCAAGGCTCTTTACCTCTCAATTATTTTTTAACGTGCTTTTGACACATTGACAAGCAGATGTTATTAGGGTAAAAGTAATCACGAGCAGTCTGCTAATACCGTACACACATCTCAGCCCTGGGAACCATCCAGAGCTGGGAAGACAAAAAAAAAAACCAAAAAACTTTCTGCAAAGATTCAGTTTGCTGCAAGGAATACATCAGGTTTTAGCTCAGATCCCCTTTGAGCTTTTTTCCTACAAATGATCCAATAAGCCATTTTGTATCTGTATTCCTGCCACTAAATTCTCCTGCTGTTAATGAATATTCATTGCAAGAGTTCCCAAAGGTGGGCAACAGAGTTGTACCTGTGATTTCAATACTGTTACCAGACACCAGGGCTGAAATTACGCAGCAAATGTCAACACAGGTGCTTGTGGCTGACCAAGATTAACCTGCACAACCTGAGTTTAGGGTTCAGGTTATCAGATCATTATAATTTACAGAACAGGAATCAGCTATAGGCTTGGGAGAACTGGCTGAAAGGATCTGACCTTGAAAAGGGGCCAAAAAGTTAACTCTGATCTAACAGAAAATCTTTTCATATTCTAGTGCTTAGTATTCCTTTAGAACAGCAGGAGCAATTAAGATTCTCCTTCCACAGTGATAGAGGTGGCAATTTAGAAGTGGAAGATCCAGGATTCAGTACTCTAAGTTTTGTCTGTGAACAGAGATGTGTCACCATTCTTGTTCCCACCTCCATGAAATTTAGCCCATTGAAGTACACAGGGTTGCATTACTCACTGCTAGTGAAACTATATTAAGAGTGTGAAAGACACTGCTTTCGTCTTCACCCAGGAAAACGTCTTGACTGAACTTCTTTAATTTGTCTGTTCATTTCCATGTAGTTGTTTGTAGTGCTTTCTAGTAATTACATAGCTGGAGCCAAGCCCTGCTGTCCTTTCTCAGCCCTATCCGTCGGGGAAGGCAATTGGCACCTCAGCTACAGAAGGAAGCAGGAGGTAATTCTCAGAAACGCTTATAATGCACCATTAACATAGTAGAAGAAAAAAAAAAGTTTTGGGTCTGCTGAACTGATGGTGTTTCTATTGCTGAAGCAAGCCCTGAGAAGCCCAGAACCACCATGGTGTCCTCCCAGTGTGGCTGCAGTCAGTGGCCCCAGGCCTTTGGTCACTGCCTGCCCAACTGCAGCAGCAGGGCTGTGGCAAAACAGACCTAACAAGCCACAGGTTCAAGCTTTCTGTTCCTTAGCTCTGGGAGATGCTACTGCCCTCTTCCTCCTAAGCCTTTCACTTTGCCTCTTTGCTCTGGCTGTATTGCCCTCAGCTGTCCTAGGCCCTGGCCAGCATTTTAATGCAGATCCATTACCTCTGAGACAGGCTGATATGCCAGACAAGTGCACAAGCTTATTTTAACCTCCACTGCATAATGGTCAAGAGAATGCAATGAATACTTCAGCCATCAAACCAAAGCCACTCTTCAGCTTTTGCTACCTCTGTGAGGTTTAATTTGATGATACCTTGACTGCTTGGGACAGAGACCTAGGGGCTTTCTCAAAGCTCTCCGATTGACATGTGTTTGTATTTACAGACTTTATACATTTGGCTCCCCAGGCCTGACTTGCCCGCAACCTGGCCCAGTGTGGTGATCTACACATAAAGCCATTCAGGGTCTGCCAAGATGCATCTCTTGGGGCATGAAAATGTTGCCTATTAATAAAAGATTTGTCTGCGTCCTCCTGAAGTTGTCCTTCTACAGTGCTGTAAGTGCCAGCGATGCAGAGGGAGACCTCCAGGATGGTCCCTGCTTTGAGATGCTGATTTGCGAGAAGGTGTCTGACCCAGTGCTTGCTAAAGAAGTGGAAGCTGAGAGAAGGACTGAAGAAGTGGGTGCTGGCTGGTACTCCCCTATTTCCCAGGGAAATACAGGGAAACAAAAGAGCTCAAAGAGTGGGACTTGAGGGGTGAAAGGTAAACCCCAGCTGTCTAAACTGCCTAAGTAAAGTTGGGACAGGACAGAACATGCATTTAAGAGATGACTCTTTGCTGAAATGTTAACAGAGCAAGGCTGGATCAAGCTCATCTGTACCCCCTGCGGGAAGCGGTGACAGCAACTCACAGAAGGACATTTTCCCTCTGAGACACAGGTGACACTGTGTCCCACTCAGGGGTGTCCAGAGACGATGCAAAGCACAACTGGTCTGTGCTACATCCAGGCCCCGACATGTGCAAGAGCAAACCAGGCACCTTCCCCTCTCCAAGAACAAAACCATGTGGACAAGTGTGCCCTTGTGAGGTAGGCAAGCGGGATTAGTTTATAAAGCTGTCAGACCACCAGGGAAACACAGCTCTGCCTTGACTCCCCTTGACATGAATGCTAGATTGGATTTGGTTCCATTCAGGCTTCTTTTTCCATCAGAAATTAGTTTTCTTTGTTTCCAGTGTATTACGCCAGAAGCTGAGAGAGTTGTGAGTTTTTGTTCATGATCTGGTTGCCATGACTTTCATTTTTAGTGGTACTATAATAGCATCTACAGGTCTCATATAACTCCTATCCCAAAGAGATCAAGAGCCCAAGAATCAAAACATATAGTGTGGACAGAGGGAGGTGAAATGACCTCATGCAACATCTCCAGAGGGCCAACACAGCACAGCTATCTTGATACCTACCTCAGTGCCACATCTGCACTCCTTGGCCTCCACTGTTAACTTTTGCGACACTGGTATTTTCAAGCTAAGCCCTGCTCTGCTTAGTCCCGCTTATTTTTGGACCTTAAGGAACACGAACCCCTTTAATCTGTTAGTAGAAGTAGCCACAGAAGCAACACAAGTTCAACTTGTGTTGAACAGTAAGGAGAAGACATAATGGCTGCAATATTTCTTCACACAATAAGGTGACACTCTTAGCACCTTCCAGAAAAAGCTGGTATCTGCAGACTTTCTGTTGGACAGCAAATAGCTGTACAGCATCAGACGCAGATACAGAATGGGGTTATTTGATAGTCAGGTATCTCCTGCCCACTGCTGCTCCAGCACCCACCAGAGGTGCTGCAGCGTGTCACTTTGCCCCTGGCGCTACCATTTGGGATCCCCATAGAAGAATAGGCAATGCAGAAACATCATCAAAACTGCCAAAAGCCAAACTTTTGCCTGCACTGATATCACACCACAGCTGCCTCGTGATTAGGGCATGAAGTGCCCATACCAGTGCTGACAACTTTTTATTGCATGGTGGCACATTCCTCCTAAGAAGAGTTAATGGTCAGTATAGAGCTTTGTGATGGATGCAGAAGGCCTTTCTTGGCCAAGCCTAGCAAAGGTGATGCTGCAGGAGACACTCCCTTCCTCCAGACAGAAAGCAGCACTGTGGGGACAGGGAAACCGAGGGCAAGGCAAGTCAAATGATATCCAGATCCCTTTTTGCACTGGGCTGTGGGTGTTATTACTAGTCAGAAGACAGAAATTAGACACCTAAAAGGCCTAAGAGGCAACGTATGGCTTGTGTTGAAGAGAAGAATCAGAGAAAGAGTAGAGAAAAGGAACTGGACAGCCACATGAGGTGGAGAGAGGACTGCATCCCCCTCAGCATCCCCCATTCCCCCTGAGCAGCACTTGGGAGGTGCTGAGCCATACAGCCCTGCTGCTGCAGTGCAGGGTTCACCAAGCCTGAAAGAGGAGCAGCCCTTCACCCCTGATCAAAGGTAACAGAGCAACTTCTCTACAGCTGCAAATGGGAGCATTTATTTAAAGCCCCTGGAGCTACACCTTTTAACACTGGAAATTTAGCGCAGCAGCTCCTGTTGTTCAGTGACCAAGCCAGGCATGAAGGAGGCAGAGCTCTGCACCTCTGGAAGATCATGGCTTCCAGGGCATCGGCCTCAGAGACCCTGTCCAAAGCAGAGTTTCAAAGGCACAATTCAAAGAATTGATGAGTGACTAGAGGAAGACAGACAAGGAAACAGAAATAAATGAGTGCCAGCTGGAGAGCTGCAGGAGGGGACGATGGGGTGACAAGGAACAGGTGAGTGATGAGCAGGAGGAGATGGACTGATAGGCATTTAGGAAGGGAGGAGTGAAGGGTCAGCATGGAAGGGCATGAAATGATCAGAGGGGAAACATGAGAAGTACTGTTAAAAAGGTTTTTTTTAAAAAATGGGACAATTTAGGTAGTGTTTGGCCATGGCTAATGAAAGCAGGAAAGACTTTAGATGGATCCCCCTCTCCAGTTCATGGAGAATGGCTACAGGGCATCACTCTGTGCTTATGGATATGAACCTGCATGGTTTTGAAAGTTGGCTGGGGACCTGTGTGTTCTGCTTTCTTCCACCACAGGGGGAAACCTTGGAGGGCTACATGGGGAGATGATGCAAAGCCAAGGGAACTCTTGCAGTTTTTGCCTACCTTCTGCAACAGGAGAGAGCCTGAATACTTAGTCACAATGGAGTACAGCTCCCCACCAAAGGCATCTGCCCAAGACTTCACCCTAAAAACGGGGGGGGGGAAGAAGGAAAATCAGTGTTAATAATTCAAAGCCAGCAGAACTGCTTACTTCTTCAGACAGGGAAAACTCCATCTTTGTGAGTATGAACTCCCCCACCCCGCCCCATGTTCCTCTAAGCCACTACAGTGACAATGCTTTCACCCCACACTGCTAGACAGACAAGCAGTAAGGCAGGAGGCAAGCGCTGCTCTTGGACATTCTGCCCAGGACATTGCTCAGTGAGGAGAAACACTAACTTCTGCCGGTCTTGGTCACTATGTTCTTGACTCAGAGTGGAATTTGTCTCGCCTAACTTTAGAGGTGCAAAAGTTGTACATTTGGTCTTAGATATCATCTGGTTTCCTCTATTGTTAGTAAAGTGAAAAAAATAGCTCTGCAGACACCTATTTGTCTTCACTGATTGCAGACGGAGCCTGGGGTGAAGGGCTAGACACCTGATGTCAAGATTGCTGAAGAGAAATAAGTGTCAGACCTGAAAGAAGTTGTCAAGATTCACCCTTTGGATTCAGTTCCTAGAGCTGCATGGGGCAGAGACTAACGAGCCAGATGAATTCACTGCTCTCAGTGGAGATACTACAGCTTGATAATGCCAGAGTAGATTATGCACCTCATCATTGTAAAACAGTACTCACATTTGTGCCATCCTGTAAATAACTGATGATAGCAATACCACATGGAGAACATAAGGATGTTGAAGAGCAGCCTGAACACTAAGCCATCCAAATCAAAATAGATGGCTCTCATAATTGACAGAGCACTTCATCAGAAATCTGTTACATGATTCACATTAGGCAGTTCCACCTACATGCAGTTCCTTCAACAAGGATTCACTTAGGAGAGATTTATTTAATGGAATAAATGGCCTTCTCCACTTACCAGAATACACTACTTATTTATGGGGTGCAGAGTCTTACCTATGGCTTCCAGTAGATTTCTTCCAGTCCTAAGCAGACTTTAACCTCAGTGCCTGATTTCTCAGCGCATTGCACCACTTTCGTGGCAGAATAATACACCAACATAGAGATGAGCTCTGGAGTAAAGCCAGCACAGCGATGGTGGAATAATCGCAACATCTAACTTTAGCCTAGGAAAGCCTGTTTAGACTCCCCTCTTGCAAACAGAGACAGATAGGCAGCTATAAGGGATGATTTAGAGTATACACAAGGCTTCTGCTCTGAACTACACCTCTCTCCACTGCCTATAAAAGGAATATAATGAAAGAGTGGGTGCCTTTTTTAATCACTCCTTAATTGGCAATGAGGCATTCATTTCTAATCACTGAGTGTGATCTAGCACCAGCTGAAGTCAATAGGAAAAAGGCTGCTGCTTTTTTTTTTTTCTGACATTGTGCTCTGCATCTTATTTTGACAGCCAGAGCTTTTATATCTTCGTTTCATTCTTAGAGAAAAAAGAATACGGGAATTTGCTAGGAGACCAGGATTTATTTCCCCATATCAGAGTTATTCTAGCAAGCCTAGAATAAAAGAGGAAACCAGAAACAGGGACCCCATGGGATGCTCTCCTGTTTGTTGTAGTGACTAACGCATTCCCTGAGGTATGAGGATCTCTGAATCAACATTTAACTCAATGCCCATCTGCTGCTACTGGTTTTATAACTTTTATGTGTGAGATGTTTTGTGCTGATATTAACTAATATTCTCCAGTCTCCCCTTTTACTGTAGAAAGAGAGAACCTAAACATGAAGTTTGGGATAATAGTAATTTTAGCAGGGAGGTTTATTTTTACCCCATTTTCCTCAAAAAAAAAAAAGAGGTGCATGTCATCCTGGTCTTTCTGTTTTGTGTCATGTCTGTGGCTGTGCTTGTGCCCCTATTCCATTTTTCAACCCAGCAGGGTGGAAGAGTCTGTGACATTAATTTCTGACTAGCGGGTGCGGTTGGGCAGCTTCAGCAGAAAGGTGCTGTTATTGAGGTAAAAGGTCTTCAATACGAGCTTAGCAACAATCGGTCAGTAGAGATGCCAGCCACAGACAGAGTTTCATAGAAGACCCAAGCCCTGCTGCTCATGGATCTGCTTGTTTGTGAAGTCCTGAAATCTACCATGACTTGGGATTCTCCGGTTTCATAAAAACAGGAAAAGGGAAGGTCGATTTTTAGCCTTTGAGGATGTAGCAAAAGAAGCCTAAACATATGAACCTCGAAACTTTCAGTAACAGCAGAACTTGAGGATATTTCTGCAGATCTCAAAGCAGCACTCCAAGGCGCCATGCTGCAAAACTCACTCACCCTGGGAGAGGAAAAGGGCCTGAGGAGGAGGAGAGGAGGAAGGAGGCTCAAAGGCAGGGGGGAGCAGAGAGAAGGCCAGAGACCGGCAGCTTTGGAGGGCTGGTGGGAAAGTTAGGGGGCACGGAGGAATGAGAGGGCACAAAGGTCCCGAAGCTCTGTGTGACAGGGCTGAAGAGTGGGTAATTAAAAATATATGGTGGCATTTCATGGAAGTTGAAAAGGAGGCAAGTGAAGATGCAGAAATATGCTGGCATTTACATATTTAAAAGACAATTATTTGCCAGGGAAGGGAGTGACCTTAGAGCACTGGGAAATTAAGGGCAGCCTGCTGAATTTAAATAGGTTTCTTTATTTTTTTCATAAATAAGTGAGAGAAAAGGTCAGTCTGAAACTCATCAGGTAGCAGAGAAATTTCTTCTAAGGCTGCTGGCTCTGTGAACTCAGGAGCAGATGTATAGTGGTGGTAGGGGCAGCCTAAAGAGGCCATACCAGCTTGACCTTCACCTCTCCCACCAGCATTTCCTGATGTTTCCGGTACCCCAAGAAGCAAAGCCAGCCCCAAACCCTCACCATCCTCACAGCTGCAAGCACTCCTGCCCATGCCGTGGCCAGCTGACGGGCAGAGGGGTGGCCAGGAGGAAAGAGGAGGTGGTTTCTGTGCTGAACTTGCACCCCAGACACATCGCTAGTAATTGACTGAGCAGATTTTTTGCACCGCTGGAGTTAAAGCCGAGTGAGCTTTGCAAAGATGTGAATAAGTTGGCGGTGAACCGAGCACAGTGCTGCAAAGCCAGGCACGACTTGGGGAGCAGCACAGGCCGACTTAGCCTTGTGTGATTGAACTGTGATTGAACCCAGTTGGTGTTTAAAAGCTTCTGGTTTTGTGTCCTCAAAATGCCCCTCTGTAATCTATGGAGCAGGTCCATTTTCTGCTGATTTACTCCCTTTGGTCCTCTGGCCAATGTGTTCTTCTACTGAAATTCCATGCGAAAAGGGCAACTTTTGTGTTTTAGTTGAATTCAAGAGTGGATTTGAAACACCAGGGATTAATTCAGCTGTTGTTCTGGTTTCAGTACCAGGGGAGAAAAGCTCTTTTTCTATTGTTTATTCTTTATTCTTGTACACTAATAAGTTCCAAATTGTGCACAGTGACGTAACTCTTTTCTCAATAGTAAAGGGCTATCACATTATAACCAAACACATCAGAAAAGGATTTGGTCAGAGATTGCCTGCCTGTAATCCCTCCACTTGCATTCAGTGGCAAAAACAGCAGAAAGGACGGGCTGGCTTCTTAATGCCACAGATTTCAAGGCCAAAAGGTATTTCCATGCGGTATTACCCTGGGCACGGAAAGTCGATTTTTATTTTGCACAGTTTGAAATTACCAGAAGTTGGATTTTATTCTGTGTAACCTCTGCATCCTTTTTGTGAAACCCAAATCAGAAGCACTCTGCTGAGGAAGGGCTTGATAACGCAGCCAAGAATAAAATTGGTTGCAAAGTTTCCTGAGACCCCCCTGGATAAAGTCAGCGCAACTCTTGGTAATCATGTGGGCTGTATTGGTGAGCACATCTGCAAGGGTCTTATTGGCAATATTTGAATATAAAACATTTTCTCAATCTCAGGAAAGGGCTTGAGCTGGCTCTGGTCAGTTTATCGGACATATCTCCTCCTGAAACTGGATGGCAGTGTTGTCTCCTCTCCAGACCAACCCGCTGTCCTGCACAGACAGACCTAGCCCAGCTCCAGAGAAGCTGCCCCATAACAACTTTTACCAAACGCGGTGCTGACATTTTTAATCCTTAAAGGATTTAACTTGCCTAAATCAGCTTAACAAGGTGAAGTTTTTATAAACTGGGTTTGCTGAGGGCTGTTAGCCTCCCGGCGGGCTGCCGGGGCGGGCTGCGCTGCTGGCGGGGAGCTTTCCAGCAGTGACTGTGCCGGAGGAGCCGCTTGTGCACACCAACATGCACGCAGGCCTGGGTGCCCTGCAAACCCACATCCAAAAAGGTGCATCAAGATTCCCTGCATGTGCACTAGCACCCGGACCCAAAACAGGGCTGTTTATGCTTTGTATTGCAGCTCAGCTTTTCATTCCTATGCTCCAGAGTTCTGGGAAGGGCTATTACGCACTTTGGAGTAAGGTGGAGCAGGAAAAGCAAGAAAAGGTGCTGTGGCCTCTTTCCTGTACTTAGCCTCCCCCCACTAACATACCGTGACATCCACACACATAAATAAACATGCATGTGTATTACCCAGGCTGGCTATGTGCACACGAAGGCTTTTTTCAGCCGTCAGTGTACCAGACCGGCACAAAGGATCAGAGTCTTGGAGCTGCAAACCTTGCACTGCACGATCGGATCTCACTTGTGTCGAAGAGATGCGTCTTTGCCCAAATACCCCACGCGTATGCCTCCTACAGCCAGATCCTGACCAGTGCTATGCATCCCTGGGGTGTCCCTGGCAGGCTGCAAACCAGCAGCATTTGCTGGAACCACTCTGCTAAACTGGGGAGCTGCTAAACTGGGGCCGCCGATGTCTGCCTCCATGGCTGAATCTCCACAAGTTGCACCAGCGGTGGGGTTTTATGAACATGTCTTTAAACTGGTTTTGCCTTCTGCTGCCCAGTGCATTAAGCAGAGCATTAATAGATGTCAAAGTGCTTAACTAAAGCAGATGAGTATCATTGCTCTGCTTGACGAATGGGGAAAATGAGGCATTGCATCCACGCTAGACCTGGGAACTGAATTTGTGGCTCCCGTGCCTGTGGCCTCTCCCAGGAGCCATCGCCACCATTGTAAGGAAACGCCACCCCCCTGCAGCGATGTGCCCTGCTGGAGGAGCCTGCGGCCGCAGTGCCTGCCACCGCCGGGGAGGCACTCCCACCCACCCCGCTGTGCCCATGGCATTGCCCACTCCACTCCAGAAACGCCCCATGCCAGAGAGAGGGAAACACTTACGTCTCCAGCGGGATCTTCGTCTGGGCCCTGGCGGAGGGCAGGAGGCAGAAGAGCCAGAGCATCATCCACGGGATGGCCCAGGGCCCCATCCTCCGCACACCAACCATCAGCAAGGGGACCAGCCGGCGGGATGCGGGGGCTCCCCGCCCTTCCTGCTGCCCCGGGGAGGGTCCCACGCAGCCCCCGCCATGCTGCTGGGCTGGGTGCCCTGCCGCTGCGGGGCAGAGCCCCGGGGTGACCCCGGCTGCCTCCGCCCCGGGGACGTCGCTCCTGCTGCTGGGCGCCGTCAGGGGTCTCTGGCGCCTGGTGGGCAGCCAAAAACCTGCTGGGGACCCTCGTGGGTGGGCACCCGTGGGTGCACTGCGTCTCTGCACCCCGAGGAGCGGCCGCGCCAGGAGGGAGCTCCACGCTGGGAGCCGCAGCGGCTACGTAATCCCCCGCCAGCCCCTTAATCCCCTCGCCGAGCAGCAGCAGCCGCAGATTTAGGGAAGTGGAGTGGGATAAAATCAGCCAGGATTACTCTGATTCCTGAAGACGGGTCTTGGCTTCCCCAGCCGGAGATCAGGCTGTGCCTGCTTTAAAGGGGTCACATCCACACTCCCAGAAAATCCCCCTGACCTTTGATCTCTGTCCATCAGGGCCCCCTGTTGCACTGCAGGATGCTGGCAGGTCACCCTGACACCATCTCTTCCCCGCTGGGGACGCAGGGTTGGGACCAGGAGCGTGGGGCACATGGCAGGCTCCTGCAGGCACCAGTGGGTTTGTGCCGTGCCACTGCCTGGCGCTGAGGTTTGCAGAGGACCGATGAGGCTGGGCAGAGACGATGCCTTGGCAGCGTCCAACGCAGGTCCTGCCGAGGTGCTCGTCCTCCAAGCCATGTCTGAGGACCTCACACAGGCGAGAGGAGAGGAGAGAAAACGGGCAGTGGGAAGCAAAAACAGCATGAAAAAAAGGACTCTGCTGGTTAACTGATCGCCTCCTAATGTGAGCAATTATTTATTAATAGTCGGATGTCTCCGTTGGGTCAACATTCAGTTGAGATTGCCATCCCCTCATCTGTGTCTGGAGACCAATGAATCAAAGGAGCCCAATGGCTGAACTTGATGAATAGCAGCAAGTATCAGCCTGCACGCTCGGACGAGGGGCGCGCTATATAAGCTCATTATCATCACAAGAAGTATGAATTATAAATAACTATAGATACAGCAGTGGAAAGATTATAAATGTCTAGAGTGACCTGTTGAACAGCTTGACGCTCTGGCTATGGATTAACCCGTTTATGAGAGTATCTTCCAATCATCTTTTGCACCTTTATGCTTATTAAATGGCTTATTTAATATAAAATGCAAAGCCACGCTAGATCATTAGGTTTCTCGTAAGGATGTGAAGGAGGAAACTGGCTGTCAAAGCACTGAAGTAAAAGTAACGCACGTATTACAGATGTGCTACTGAGTGCAGCATTTGTGCCGCACATTAAATGTGGTAATGGAAGTGGCGGAGGAAATATAGAGAAGGGAATAAAACTGTGAAATGTGGAATAGAGGTTAAATTGTATGATGAAGAGGGGTGAGCAATTAAGTAATTACAGGAATAACTCACCTCAGGATAGGATGGTTTCATCATTTATTACAATCTTTACTCCAGATTGAGCATCTTTTTTGAAGTTACGATCTTCACCAAGCAGAGATTGTGGGCCTGAAGGGCGGAAATTTCCAGATGATGTTCTTAAGTCTGCGCAAAGGGTTACATGGAAAGGTTGAAATGGTTCTTTCTGACCTTAAAATCTACAAAAAATCAATTTCTACACACACAAACACTCTAGAGACAGTACCTTCCAGATACCGCATGGCTGTACAGCAAATGCCAGTCAGCATATGAAGGCAACAGGCAGAGCAGATCTGGATCTTAGTAATGCATTTCGCAAATGGCCAAAATGCAGTGTGGGGGGCTCTTGCCCTGAAAAGGGGTACATACAGATCTGGATGGCCCCAGGGGGAATCTGGAGGTGAGGACAGTACGGAGAAAAGTCTTCCTCCCAGAAATGCTTTTTTGCAGTGTGCTGCCCATGGGGACAGAAGGAGCTGACTGCCCTTGCCCTGACTCTGGCCTCATGCTGCTGGCTCTGGGGACCATGGGGCTGGGCTTCTGCTGCCTCCTCCTTCCTCTGCAGCCTGAAAAGAGGAGAAGATTGCTCTTAGAGGGGCTAGGAAGACTGACCATCAAGGTCTCATTTCTCCATGTTTCCCAGGATTAAAAATGAGGGGTAGCATCGAGGGTGGCAGGCTTCCCTGTCTCGATATTTCAGGGAAGAGATGATAAAAATTCATGTTCCAAAAAATATCTGAAATGAGATCTGAAGGCAGGAGAATCAACATTTTAGATAGCATTTTCTCTCCACTTTGCAAGGAGCCATAAGCAAATAGTTGTTGTGAGTGATTTTTGCAGGATCTTTTCACTAACCCTTCCAGCCACTGCGTGCTATTTGCAGCTGGCACCCAGTTTAATCCAGATGGGTTCTGGCAAGAGCCCTTGTCTGGGTGTGTTTGGAAAACCCTGAAATACTGATAGAAAAGGCAATGAGACACAGTAACATGCTGAACTGGGAGATCCAAATCCCTTTATTTGGATTTATCTCATTTACTGGGTAATATCTCACTTAACCCCTTAATGATCTCAAGTTGCAAGGGAGTGGGATTTGAAGATGAAATGAAAATAGCACAGCAAACTGAAAAACCTCAGGTGACTGGAGGGCCCTTAATGGGATTAGTGTGCAGCCAGCGACTTCTGCAGAGCTCAGCCACCACAGTGCGTGAGCACAGTGGGAGCACGGGGAGGAGATAAATGACAGCAGGGTCTAGCTGGGGAAAAAGAAAATGAATCCTGCGAGAAAGAATGAAAGCAAATACATAACAAGGAGTCAGAATTTAAGGCTGTAAGAGATATGGGGTGAGTGAGTACAGCAAATTACAGCTAAATTTGCAAAACCATGGGGCAATAAAAAAATGCCAGTGCGATTTTGTGCTGTAATCGCAGGCAGGGAGGAGATTTACCAGCTCTATCCATTTCTGGTTTGACTAGAAACTGAGTTCAGTTTGGACTATCTTGTTATGAGAAGATACTGGCAAATGTCAAGACCAGCCAAAGAACAAATATCATCAAAACACTGGTGTAAGCAGCATATGAGGAGAGTTCATTAAAGACAGTAGAAATCCTCATTTGTCTAATGCATTCATGTGGTGACCCTGACCTGGAAATGCCTGAGCAGACTAATGTGTAGTCTTACAGCGGGATAAATATAAGGAGAATGGAGCAAAATGAAGAAAGGGGAACTCTACACTGAGCATCAGAGAAAGCTGATTAGAAAGATGCGCTGGGCATGGCACAATCTCTTGAAGCAACCTCTTTCCATGCAATACCAGTCAATAAGGCACATTTTGTAGCAGCCAAGTGTCTCTTTGTTAGAAAGTCAGCTGGAACAGGGAATATGGCAACAACCTTGAACACAGCAAAGAGAAGAGTATGCAGCTTCGTGGAGATGAAGAGAAGATGGGACAGTGTCTCAGCCTCCTTAGGCATCAAGCTCATTGTGATACTACTCTTGTTGCCAGGAGGTTTATCGGGCTGAAGCTGGTCACCAGAGGCACTTCTTCCCCATGGCACCCACGGTACTGATCTCCCAGTTGGCCCATGCGGTGAGGCAGGGGTGCTCCCTCCTATTTTCTAGGTACTCTGAAGCAGTGTCTCAGGACCCACATGGAGTGAGCGTGAGGGTCCTTTTTGCACTGTAGATATCAGGACTTGGGAAGAGGTTGCAAGAGATCAGCACTGAGTTGTTTTTCATTCTGGAGACACTGGAATCTTGCTGCGTGCCTGCGCCACTGCATACCTCAAAGCAAGTCTTTGCTCCGTCATGATCCTGAACTTAAAACATCTGGGACATAATCACTTAATAAGAATAATTTGCTTTGATTTTGAATAACTTAAAACAAGGCATGATGGGAATAAATGATGCGGTCTTGTTCACAGCAGATGCATTTATCTGAGATCATAATCTTGTGCTTCTCATTATCTCTTGGCAGGGCTCCTTAGATAAGTATCTGGGTAAAAAAAGCTCCTTTCTACCCTGCTCAAACATTCTGTTTGTGAAACTGCTCTCTCAACGGTGTTTGAGCTTGTGTCCTGTTCGGGAGATATGAGGATGATGTCTCTGGTCTGCCTGAGTAGGTTTAGCTGTTCCTCGGTGTGGTTTGGAAAGCAGTTGTGCAGTGTTTTGCCAACACTAGAGAATCCAATCTCCCTGTCCCAGCGGCTGCCAGGAGGAGGGGGCCCTTGCCAGAAGCAGCGATGGAAAAGCACTTTTAGTCGCGGTTTTGCTGGCTGGTCATGCAAATCTCTTCTGCTCAGGTTTCAGTGCTGTGGAGAGTTAGCACTCACAAGCTGAGTTTGCAGAGGTGTGGATTTAATAGCTGAGCAGGGATGGGCAAGAGGACTGCAGACTTGCTTCTGCATGAGTGCTGATGGTGCAGGCAGGCCCTGGGCTGGGGCTGGGGAGGTGTCCCTGCAGCTGAGCACTGCCCTCCCTCCCGGTCGCATCAGGGCCTGTGCAATCCCAGCTGAGCTCAGGGAAGCCGCAACGCAATGGGGCGATGCTGTTTGGTCTAGGAGTTGGCCACATGACTGCCAGTGTGCCTGGGACCTGGGAAGTTTGGGTTGGTGAGACCTGAAAGATGTCCAGCGCTGGGTGGTGCTGGGTGAGCACAGCCTCTTTGGGTGCCCCTTTCTCACTGCAGTGAGAAAATGATACCTCCCTCGCTCCCAGGTGTGTTTTGGGTTAAATTAGTTGCTTTTAACACCATCTGCGTGCAGGGGCAATGCTTTATGCAGTCTGCAGCTGTGTGTGGAAGGGTTCCTCTGCCATTGGAGACCAGGCTGATGAGTGCTGGTGGTCACAAGGAGACCCTGATATGACTCTATAGAGCAGGTACGCAAAAGCCTGTTTACCATGGGAACGCAGCAAATACCTGGATACCTGATACCTCGATCTCTGATCTCTGTAGAGCAGGACAGATTCACCCCTAGTGTAACACAGGGGGGATATATATGAGCAACCTGATCTAGTTGATGATGTCCCTGCTCACTGCAGGGGGGTTGGACTAGATGACCTCTAAAGGTCCCTTCCAACCCAAAGCATTCTATGATTCTATACAGGCAGCCTTGCACTGACTGACGTGTAGGCAGGTATTATGCCACTGACTTTCTTCATTTCAGGTTGTCTCAGGAGCGGTGAATAATGGATGACCATCTGGCCTGCAGAGCATCATCGGACGTCAGCAGGATGACTCGGACCAAATATGTCCTTCTAGACCCCACGTTCCACCCGGGTGCTCTGTAAACATCTGCCTGCAGACCCATTCGTCTGCAAGCCACACGCTCTCCCTGTTGTTTATAGAAGCAGCCACACAGGTGTCACATTAATTAATGCCTTCGGCTGGTTACTTTGCCTTTTTTCCTTTTTATTTTTTTCCACAGCTCAGCCCTAAATTTAGACTTGTTTAAATACTCCAAGATGAAACGAGCTTTTTTTTTTTTAATTTTTTTTTTCTTTTGCTAGGAGCATTTTAAACCTTCATCAGGCACAGTGTTCTGAGCAGCAGGAAATTTAGGGCATGGAGGGAGACACCAAGGGAGAGCAGAATGCACAGGAAACAAAGAGTGCTGAAGCATCTTCCCACCATCTCTGAAGGCAAGGCAAGAAAAAACCAGAAACAATAAAGAAAAAGGAAAAGTAAGTGAAAGCAGATGCTCTGTGTGGGGAGAACTGGGAGCAGACAGCAACTTTCCTGGGTGCTGTCACAAAGGCACCCAGAGTGAAAGTCAACTTGATCCTTAGCTCTCTACTACCAAAGGGTTAAACTTAATCTTTTCCATTTCAAGTCCACATGACCTGAAGGAACTTGATTAGGAGGAAGGGAAACCCCATTTTAAAAGAGATTAAAGCCTTTTGTGATAAAGTGGCTGCAGCAGAAGAGCTTTTTTGAGGGAGGAGGCTTTGCTTCATGGGGAGCCCCAGGAATTGTGGTCCCTCAAGTGACTAAACAAATGATGCCACTTATTCTGCTAATCTCCACAGCTGCAAAGACACTTGACTCAGTGCGCATCTAGCACCATCATTTATGTTGCCAAATCCTTCGTATTAAATGCATGATGCAATGACCCTATTCAGAGGACACACTACAAAAACCTCCTTCTCCCTACTCAGCGTGTTAATAAGGATGCAGGATTTTGCAAGGTTACCAGGACAGAGGTATTTGGGCCAAATTAGGGTTGCTCCAGCCTGCCTGGGCTAGAAGGAAGGAGGATCCCTGCTCCCATGTGTTCCCCTCTCAGGGTCAGCAGATGTGGAGGGTGCAGAGAGGAGTTACTTGCCTTCATGGTTGGATGTTATGGCCTCACCTATTTGCTGAAATCCTGATGAGGATTTATTAGCTAATGGCTGCAGGGTGCTTTGGAAATGCAGGGTGCTCTCTAATTGCAAAGGGAGACAGCATAACCTCCAGGGCTAGGGACCATCTTCTTGCTTGGCAAGTGATCTACAGGAGCAAAGCAGCAAACCACTCCGCTTCCCTCCCCTCCCCTGATTTATTTGGATCACATTGCCAGTGGTCGAGGGGTCGGACCGAGCCCACGGGGTGGTTTTACCTGTTCCCTGGCAATGGAGGTGGGTCAGGGAGCCAGCAGAGCTGGGCTGCAGTACGCTGCAGACCTCTCTGTAGTGATCTGGACATTAAACATCTGCCTGTCAGGAAAAATGGCATCAATACAGATGAGCTGACTATCCCCAGCATAGCGTCTGTGGGCCACGGGCTCTGCGGCTCTGGGTTTGCACAATGTATACAGCAGCCGTGCCTGATCCCTGGGGAAGATGCTGCATGCCACCGTAGCATAAATAAAGGACAGTGTCTAGGTGGAAACCATTTTTTAGTCTTTTTTTTTAAATCTTTCAAAGCTTTTCTGTTAACTTTTTTTTTTTTCTGTTAATTTTTTTTTTTCAGGCAAGAGCTACTGTAGAGATGCGTATCAGCATTGCTGGAATACTCAGAACTCAATTAAAAATGTTAAAAGTTTGGGGTTTTTTTCCCTTCCTTTTGATTTCACAGAACGGAGCAGCTTTGCCAGAATTCTAGGTCACAAATTATAACATTTCATGCTTTTCTCCTTTGAAAACAGGAGTATTTTTTTCCCCACAAAAATCAGAGGCGATCAGTTTCAGTGTGATTAAAGACAAAAGCTGGGCTTTGGATACATTTTACCACACATTGATGTAGGTGTAGATAAAAACAGTCCATTCTTTCATGAATATTAATGAAAACATGTTTTGTGATTTTTAGGCAACCATCAATTGTTATTAAAAATACCCTGACAGTTCTGAAGAAGAGAAAGGGATGGGGGAAGGTTCTGCAAGGCTTTCCACATCTGATTAACACCATTTTGCAGCAGCTTGCCGTTTTGCTCTGCAATTACTCTGTAGCGCGCGTGAAAGGTGTTTCCCTGACCTACGGTGGCTCAATGGGCTGATGGGGAATGGTCTTCAGCCCACCCGAGCGTGGCAGCGCCGGCACTGTCTCCTTTTAAACTCTTTTAACCTCTGGTTACAATTCAAGTCACTTCCCATCACCCTAAATTGCTTCTGAGTCTGTAATTAGCTCAGTCACCTGCCAACTTTCATAGCAGACGCTCACTCGTCCTCTCTTCAACATCTGACAGCATCTCACTCAGCGAGCAGCTTTCAAAGAGATTTCCCCTCCACCCCAGGGGTTTTCGTGCTGTGAGCCTGCCCCGAAAGGATGAAGATACAAATCATGCTGTGCCCAGAAGGATCATTAAACGCCTTCTTTGATTTCCTTCAAGGAGCACAAATTAGCTGAGGAAGCAAACCAGTGCATTTCTTTGCTAGCAGTTTTTGTTCATGGGTGGTTTTTTTGTTCATCAGCATGGGATGATAGAGCTGGGAGCCCACCGTGGTGGGTGAGGTCTCTCCGGGTTGCAGCCATCTCCTCCCGACATGGGTGCCAGCCAAGGAAAACATCAATCCTCCAGGAAAGGGTGGCTCACGAGCATTTAGCCTGGTCTAGGCACATATGTTATGAGAGCAAATAATCTCTCTCTTACTGCTGGAAGATGTAACAGTGTGCAAAGTATACGTCTGAAAAAATCAGTCTCTAGCAGCCTCGCTTATTCTGCTTCCTCCTGCTGTGGTCAGCATCTGGGCAGCAAGTGGGACAGGCAGTAGAGAGACAGGGACAGCTCGGCAAACCATTTGCTCAGGTTGGGGACAGAGCAGTCTGCAGCACGCTTGAAATAAACCTAAAACCAGCATTCACTGTCCATGTCAAAAAGTGGAATTTAGGACTACCAGAGCTATAGATAAATTAATAATGCATGCATATGTTGCAAAAAAAGAAAACTTGAATTTCAAGTTGTGATGTCTGTCTAAAATCATCTGCCGTTTGCTAAAGCAGCACTCCAACTGCCTGCCTTCTGGTTAGCGCAGCATCGAGGTTGAAGTCAACATCTTTCTGAGCCAGAGGCTCCTGAAGTTTCAGATAGAAGCCAAACAGTTGTGCCCCGAGGGATTCCTTCGCAGGAAATCTGATGTGCATAAAGTAGGCAGAGCGGCACTGCAATCTCATTAGCGATGGTTGCTTGCTGCAGCTCTGACCTTAGCACAATTCGTTCAAGTGATGCTGGAGTTAATTGGCATTCTGAGTTTGGAGTGATTCCCTTTTCTAGCTGCAGTTTAAACCTGGATCTACTCTGCTCACCAGGCCTATAAATTCCCTCGAAAGAAAAAGCATTAGCTGGCTCTTCGTCTCACACTCTGACAGCCACTAAGCTACTTTATATCTGTGTAGGGGCCACAATGTCAGAGCAGGCAGCGGTGAAATGGGTGTTGTAGCTTGCACGCTGGTAATTCTGGTGGAGCACTTCTGCTCTGAACGCTTACAACAGCCATTAGACTGCGACGTCTTTGTACATTTTCAATGCACTATGTTGCAAGAAATGAAGACCATGTCTGAGAGACCGTGATGGGTAGAGTCAGCAAAGCCACTCTGGCAATGCCGATCCAGGAGCACTGGTAAATGCTGGTTTGAAGGGGTAGGTCCCCGTGGTGGCTCTTGCAGGGTATGGGAGAGCTGCACCTAACTGGGAGGGAGAGGGATGGCAGCCTCTGCCAGCACGGGGGACCTGTCACACTGTTGGTGGTGTGTCTCAGGAGAGCCCTGGGCAGAGGTAGGTGACATTTCCACTGCAGGCTGGTACAGAAGCGCTCTCAGCTGAGCAGCCGTGGCTGTGCGGAGGTGGCTGCGACCCAGCAGCAGTGGCACGTCGTGCTGCACAGGGACCTGCCTTTTCAGCATTAGCGGTGTACATAGTCTAAATTATTGTATCAGGCAGGTCATATTCAAGTTTCTCCCTGCACTTTCCAGCTATATAAGACTCTGCCAGCCGCTGAGTGTCACCTACCCATGTGGAGCCCAGTGCTGGAGGGAAACCATGACCAAACACAACAGCTGGGTTTTACAGCATACGCTGTCATGCAGCCTTACAGTTATCCACTCTCCGTTGCCGAGGAACAGGACCAGCCACCTCTGCCAGGACACTCCACCTGCTCTCCTCTTCCAGCAAATTCTCCTCACTCAACCTGCACCTCTACTCTGCAAGCTTCAGCTCATTTAGGAGGTGAATTCCTGAGACTGGTTGCAGCAGGGTGGTCCACAAGGCCAGAGACCTAACACTTTTCATCCCACCCTGGAGACGTAAACAGTGCCC
Organism: Balaeniceps rex; assembly: GCA_013401315.1. Lineage (NCBI taxonomy): Eukaryota > Metazoa > Chordata > Aves > Pelecaniformes > Balaenicipitidae > Balaeniceps > Balaeniceps rex. Next base: position 169,381 of record VYZW01055623.1, read on the forward strand.
AGGACTTCGCCAAGTCCTTTGCTGGGGCACCTCCAAACTGTGCTGTGGCTATTGCCACAGTCCTTGATTTCTCATCAGCTTTGTCCCATCTTCAAAGTGCCGTAAGCTTCCACTTGTCTTCTCTGCTGATTTTTTTTCCTGTGTGCTAACGTCTGGCTTCACATCTACCAACAGCTGCTTCCTCCTTCTCTACCCAGGCAGAAACAAAAAATGCAAAGGTTATTCACTTCCAAAGCCTTCCCTCCAAGGACAGTCCCCAGCAGCAATGGGCAGGCTGTTGTTCTTTCTCATCTCACTGACACAAACATCTGCTGAAGGTGATCAGGAAAGAAAGGAGCTCACTGTTTTCACATTCCTCCCAAAATGCTAGGGGGAGGCCAGCATGCTTTCAAATACTGCACACTGCTGGTCATACCCGGGCTAAAAAAAACTCAAACCAACAACAACAAAAACCCCAAACCCTAACACATCTAATATGGAATAAGATGGAAGCAGAGGAGGTTGATGTAACTAAAAACTCCTTAGAATTGATTGCTTAGGAGGGCTAGGAAAGCTGACGGGCTAGAATAGCCAAGGAGCCCTTTTCCTGCTTTTTGGTAGAGAGGACATGGATTAGCTGGATTTAGTGTGGTGCTGCACATGTTAACCAAGTAGAAAATTGTTATTAGCACTAGAAAATTGCAAGTTGCGTGTATAGCAGTTCAGGGCAAATAAGGTGTAGAAACAAATGCAGGTAATGTGCTTGAGAGCACACAGCGAGCTCGGTCTCCGTGCAGGGGCTCTATGTAGACAAAGTGAAAAGTTGCTGCGTTCAGGAGTCAGGAAGATGTTTCATCATCCACAGTGGTTTTCGGCATTGCTGAGCAGTGCTATGCTGGGCCGTGGGCTTTCTCTGGAGCATGAAGACTGGGGTGGCAAAGGACAGGGGCAGAAACAGGTCTCGATAGCTCAATAGCCCAACCTATTCTGGCAAACTCGCGTTTTGGGGAAGTCGCTAACACGTGGGAGATTTTTCCTTTTCCTCTTCCACTGAAAATGGACTTTTTGTTAATTCCGGTCTTTTCTGAAATGCCAGTAGCAATTGCTCACCTTTGGACAGACCACCAAAAAACCTTTAAGACTCCCATTGAGGTGGTGCAGTCATCTGGCAGAAGAAAAACATTTCTAAGGAGGAAGCGCAACAGCAGCTTTGTCAGCAGCACATCGCAAATCACATCAGAGACTCCAAGCAAAGAGCCGAGGGAAGAGCAGACGCTAATGGGACAGGAAGGATAATGGGAAACTTGCACCGACTGGCCTCTTTAGCGTGTCTCTATTACACAGCTGGAGAGAGTACATTTCAGAGCAACAGTAATTTATTTTTTGATCAATACAGGAATTGCATATGAAAAAACTGTCGCTGTTCTGTTCATTCCTGCTGGCTTTGTTCATTCGTCTGGCCTACGACAGGCACAGGGCACACCAGGCTGTCACATGCCAGCCTGCGGGATGCTGCAGAGGAAGGGGGAAGGGAAGGGATTCCTGCTGGGTCATATAGCACCTGCAAAGGGAAAAAACACATCATCAGAAATCCGGCATTTGTCAGGTCGCTAGGCTGCTGCTGTTGCCTCTTTCTGTTCCTTTTTTCCAGTTTTCCCCACCTACACAACATGCTGATGTCTCATGAAGTGCTGCACCTGGGAAACAGAGCAGTTTGGGCTGGACTGAGGGATTTTTCTGTTTGCCGCAAACAGAATTGAAGTGATGGAGAAAGGAGCGAAGCCCCAGTGGGGCGCAACTGAACATCAGTCTCTGCCTTTGCCTCTTGACTTCTTCTGTGACCTCTGTAACTCCATTATGGAACCACTCTTCATGTCCATCTTAAATGGAGATAATATTTCCTTCTCTCTCCTTTGCAAGGGTAATTTGTATAAAAAGCACTTCTAGATACTTTGTATCTGTCTAGAAGCACTTTCAGAGCAATGCTGAAGACATAGAAAATATATGTAAGAACTAGAAATCCTTTAAAATCAAAGTTCTCATCCAAAGATGTTTAAGTGGATTATGAAATCACCACTATTATCATCCTTCCAAAAAAAAAGCATGCTCCGTAACGCTTTGGGTTAAACATTGACCAGACTATTTGTGCCCCTCCATTCTGTACCTGAACCTGCCCACCTTCCCCACCCCACCATCTGTACATTCAGACCTGCCCCCTCAGCACCAGTGTAATTAAACACGTTGTGATGGTGTGACAAGAAGAGCTCCTAACTTTTCTCCTTCTATCACCTCCTAAGCTGGTATTTTATCTCTGAAATCTTCCCATTTCATGAGCTGATTTCTTCAAGGTAAGCACAGTAGCACTTGCAGAGCGCTCTGCTTTGCCTGCCTGCTGATGTCTCAGAAATGAGTGCTTATGGTCTTCATCTTTGGTCATCGGCTGGTTCAACGCACTTGACACTGAAGAACATTTGTCTGTTGGATTTAGCAGCCCCCCGCAGTCAGGGATTAGCTTAGCGTTTCTTCTGAACTTTAATGCTTTCTAAATTTCTGCTTTTATAGAAGGAAGTGAAAGTTTTCCTGAACAAAATCGTGTTTTATTTGTGCTTTTCCATCTCCCTGCTTCCTCTTCCAATTGCCACCTTCACTTTGATCCCTACAGGGGAGCTGAAAATTCCCAGCTTTCACTTCTGTTTATAATTACTCACTATCCTTTCTTTTCTTACTGTACATAGCCAGCGTTTCTTCATACCTCCCAGTCAAAGGAATTAACTGCAGATTCTTCATCTTCTTTATGTTTCTACTCATTCCTTCTACCCTTCCCTTGACGAGGCTCGTGTTTTACGATTCCTGCAGGGACTTTTCTCAAAGATAACAAAGCTTTTCTTTGTTATAGGACTCATCATCTTCATCTTTGGTGCTGTTGCGATTGTCCAGACATTCCTAAGTTGTGGCACACATTTTTGGTGGGATGTGATCCACTTGAAAGTAGTACATGGTGATGGCTTGTGCTTGCATGGCAGACGTGGGCAAACATCTCCCTGCGAGCAGCTGCTTTGGAGGAACTGCAGGTGGGGATTATAGGAATTGAGGCAGCGGTAGGAAAGAGGACACAGATTACCTGATTACCTGGAAGCACCAGGTTTGGGCCTTCAGGTGTAGAAACAGGGGAAGGGAAAGGCGTATCACAAGAGGGTGAGACAGCAGGGACAAGCAGTTGACCCTGTTTGCAAGCATAGCTCTAAAAGAGATGGGAATTTTACCTCTCTTGCCAAACAGCAAGATCCCTGAATTATGTTATGATACTACAGCCTGACGGATCCTCTAATTCAAACTCTTGGCCACAGCTCGCTGCATCCATGGGAGAAGCCAGGAGAGAGAGGACTTCCCTGATAAGAACCTGAGAGGGGAGCCTCAGGCATAAAAAATGACTTTCTTAGATGAATGAGAAATGCAGGCACTTATTACTAAGTGGTAGGTCTGGAGCTACTGCTCTAAGTGGAAAGAAGGTGCCTGTTAGCGAGCCAGGCTGCTAAGCAGTAGTAAAAATGAAGGAAAACAGAGCTTTTGTTCCCAGACTGAGTAGCCCTACGCTGGGAGTGCCGCCAAGAGCCTGCATGCTCCTTTCTTCTGTCCCTCTAAATGTTTATTTACAGGCAAGTCCTGAAGAAAAACACACAGGTGGGTAGGTTTTTGAAGTGACATAATCTCTCTCTCTATTTTAGTATGTTTCAGAAGTAGATTTCAAATATCAGGTGAAGAAATACAGTACCAGTGGCTGTACCCACAGCTACGTGGTGTAACAGAGATGTGCAGCAGCATGGTTCAAGGCAATGCACAGCAGCTCTGCATTCAGCACATGGGCCTATGGAGCAGGCTGCCAGCACTTAGGCAAGAAAAGCATTAATATTTATGTATGGTCTAACGATGGGATTAGCATCCCTCTGTGTACGTGGTAGCAGCTGCAGGACTTTGCCATCATTTCCCATAGTTCCCTCGTGGCTTGAAAGCAGGCTCCAATTGAAATAGTCTGTTCTCTTCTCTTCTCCTGCCGATAGTAAGATGCCATCCTTTCTGTTTCTGGACTTTCGTTTAGTCACCACGTGCCTGAGGATTTGTTCTTCTGCCTTTATTGACTGTTGGTGTTCGTGCAGACACATTGTTCTGAACTCAGAGCTTACTTTGCTTTTTGTGGAATTTGTGTCCAAATATAGCAAAAAGGGCTTTTAATTAATATATGCCCCAAATTGTTTAAAAAATATTTTTTTATTACGTGTATGACTAAAGACAAAAAATGTGTGGTGACTTCCTATTGTATACACCAGATGTTTATTCTAAATTCATCCTCTGGAAGTTTTTACAATGATGCTTACCTTTTAAAAGGAAGAAGCACAGAAATTCCTTGCAACTATTCCTTTCCATAACAGCTCTCTTCTTTCTTTCCGTAACAGCTATAAAATAAAGGTGTTCATATACCGGACACACTTTCTCCAAAAGCTATTCTTTAAAATGACCTAAAAATCTTTTTTCTCACCCCTTTATCTTTCCAGTGCTTATTTCCTGCTTGCTTCAGTAGTTTTTTCAGCTACACATACAAAAGCAATCTGGTTCCTGCATTTCACATTCACTTCCATGCTGGGCAGATTTACATCTGAACAGTCTGTTCAGGTTTGATGGCACAGTCTCCATTAAATTTAAAAAAAAAAAAAAAATAGGAAGAGAAAATTCACCCAAACATCTGCTGTATTGTGAGGAAAGGTAGGGGCCGACTTTGATGTCAGTACTGGTTCAGTACAAGATGGGGAGGTGGGGGGAAGGTGTTTGCAAAGACTAACTTTAGCCCAGTTAATCTAATCTCCCAGGCTAAATTAGGTTTGTACTGAGACTTGCCCTCAAGGGGATCCTGTCTTTCCCCTGGCTCTGCAGAGAGCCTGGAGAGATTAGGCTCATGAACAGTAGTTACCCTTCGTGGAAGCATCTGCAAACACCTTCGCGGATTTCCACACAGAGCCAAGGTAGGGGATAACAACGAAGTCACATTTTGATCTTTGTGGCATCTTCCGAGTCTTAATGTCAGCGAAGAGGCAAAGGCCTTTAGATCACAGTTTCACAAAAGCTTCAAGTCAGTTTAAGGCAGGACTTCAGCTCAAGTCTCCTGCCTTACTTTCCTCTCCCCACATCCCACCCACTTACCCCCATGGCTGCACACCCCTATCCATACGCTGAGACAGGTGCCTGGGCTGCTGCCCGCTGAACTCCTCTAGGTCAGAACCAACCTTGGTATGGAGGGAGTCTTAACCTGGACTAATTCTGCTGCAATACATTTTTACCATGTAGCCATCTTAATTGAAATAAAAAAGGAGAAAAGCAAAGGAAAAAGGAAGGAAAGACTGGTGTGGGAGCAGGGATTAGCAGCTAGGAGTGGGTGGCTGGGACGGGCTGCCTCTTCAGCAGCAGAGCCAACTTCAAGTGTTTATAAAGCTACAGCCTTTGTTTCTTCAGTGTCTTGCAGAACCACATCTTCCTCCTCCTGTATTGTATATGCCAAGCTCCCTCCTCCTATATTCCCAACGGATTTACGTCTAGAGGCCAGAACAAGCTTGTTAGAGATATCTGTAGCAGTCTGGAAAAGGCAAGGACTTGTAAGAGTCTCTTAAAAGTCCTTAGGATTAGCAGTAAAGTTTACTGTAGGTTAACTGAGGATTAATTTTTTAGTGCATTATTCATCTCCAGGACTAGAATTTTGCCTTTTTCTAGGTTTCAGGAATCCCTCTGTGTAAAGCTGCTGTCTCATAACATTTTCTACATTACAGCCTCAAATGCTTACTGAAAAATGTCTTTTAATTTTGCCTTTTCGTCAGCAAAGATCTCCAAGTTTGCTAAAACATTAAACTATGATTTTACTATCCTAAAGGGACAAAGATATCTCAAATACTCACCGCTTTTATGACTGAAATTCAAAGCTCAACACGTTCTAAATAGGCTGTCAGAGGAGACGAAGCATCCTGCCTATTCAGCAGCATCCTGCTCCTGGAAAATTTTATTTTGCTGTACAATTTTAATTATCCCTGTTGCAGCTATAAGGAGGAGGAATAAACAGAGAAGCAACAGAGAGCTAATGAATAAAAATCAAATTAAGGATTTGAATTTTCTGTGAGGGAATTTTCTGAGGAAATATTTGGATGCCTTCACTGAATATTATGGATTTCCATCAAACACTGACAGAGACTGCTTCAGTATTTCACTGGCTTTCTACTCCTCACCTTCTCACTCTAGTTTAATAGGTGTGGAATTTTGTAAGGGAGTGGACAGTGTTTAAGTGGAAATACACTGAAAAGTAATATCAATTCAATGCTGAGATGGGGATTAATGCATAAAGCACTGCTGCAACTTCTGGAACTCTTGCTAAGCCCCAGTTGACAAGGTATTTATTCTACTGAAACTAAAAAAAAAAAAAAA
>VYZW01055630.1:1673-16659 GCA_013401315.1 Balaeniceps rex
TAGACAACTAATTTGGATGAGGTGCCCCACTTTTAGATTGCTCAAGTCAAGTGAAATGAATCCCATGCCATGGTTGCATAGGTCACCACCTTCTCAACAAAGCAATCTGCCTTCCCAGTTCATGTAAAATCCTGGTGATAACTCCAATATATGCTTATATTAATTATGACTATATTACTTAAAATTTTAGAGGTAATTTANGATGGTCTTGGTTGATTTGTTACTGTCTTAGTTAAAATTCAAGATAGTGAAAGGGAAGGTCTATGCACTACATACATTCCACCTGACCCCACAAAATAATAAGACCCAAATGCCTTCAACAGCTCTGCAGTCATTGGGCAGGTGGTGTGCTGAGGCCACGGTCTGCCATGCTGTCCAGGTTTCCCTTGCTTTCTGTCTGTCTGTTCTCTACTTTTCTATGTGCTCAAGTATAAACTCTTTGGGCCAGAGATTGCATTTTTCAACTTTTTTTTTTTTTTAAACAGTGTTTTCCTGTTCTATTCTTTCAAGCAAAGAAGAAGAAAAACAAGTTGGCATTTGCACATATCATAAACCTGTTTGTAGGAGTCCAGTGGAATTTAAGTGCCACATAAGCATTGTTTGGCTTAGAAAATAAAGGTGCTTTTTCACTCTCACTGTTCAGTTCTGACTGTTGGTAGACTTTTTCCTGAGCCATACCCTTGAAAGAGCAGTTTTTCAGAGACTCTCAGATAGATCAACAATTATTCTCCCATCTTGAAATGAACAAATCATTTCCAGCACCAGAAGCACTTCAAGATAACATTTTAAATTACGTCTTCTTGTGACTTTTGAAACTACAGCAAACAAGAAACAAATTCATTTTATTCCTTTTAAATTTTGAAAAAGAGCCTGAGACTCTAAAAGTGGCTGTTTTAGGAACATTATAAGTGCTGGCTTGGAGAGGGATAGAATAAGCTCTGCAATTCACTGAACTTTCTTGCAAGATATATTACATATAAAATCTGAGAATATAACGAACAGTCCATGTGTATAGATTACTGGAATAATTGATTTTTCTTTTTAGCTTTTTGGACAGAAGTGTTAGCATCTGCCAAAAAGCTACGGCAGAGAAAAGCAATTTACAAAATTGAATAGTATGACTATGAGACAAAAAGGCTGTCATGTGTTCTGCATCCTACTTAAAAGTATGTAACGTTCCTCAAATTCTAGATAAAAACTATCCAGAAATAAAAATGTACAGACCACAGATTAGCCATTGACTCTGTAATTAGTAATTCCAAATAAATAATATACAGAAGAATACAAATGACTTTCACAGAATTTGGAAAGGGAAAAGGAGGCTAAGTTTGCTGTATAAAATTCTCATTATTTACTGACAGATAAAGCACACACATTCAGGGGTTTAAATTCTGGAACTCATTGCTTTTATTTTTTAATTAGACTGGATATATATCATTCTAACTTTTCTGCAAAATTAGAGTTGAAATTAAATAGAAAGAAACTTGCTCATGAACTTTTGATACCTTTCCACTGGATTTTAGGTGAAATCTGTAGCTGCAGCAGTGTTTTAAAATGGAGAGAGGAAAAAATAATTAAAGGAAGAAGAATTAATTCACTGTATTACATTGTACAAGTCTTCATGTCAGCTAACAGAACTGGAAGTGAGGCTGCAAAGGTCTTTTACATTTGCAATTTCTGTGTGCAGTGGGATAGAGTAGAATGTAAAGATTGGTAGCTGACAGCCTGCAGGAAAAAGGGCAAATAAATCTACATATTATACTGTAGCTTCTGCACTTTTTTCAGCAGAACTACCTATGGCCTGGATATCAGCCTTCATGGTAAAACTTTCCTGGCTCTCTCTGTTAAACATTGTTCCTTTACACAGGCTCTGATTAACCCATACCTTTGCAAGCTGGAGTATGAGACTTTCAGGTCTGCATAAGATTTGGGTTGAATTTTGTATGAGTGTTAAGGTCACTTTCAATTTTATCTGAACTGTTTTCACTAATTCCTCTGTGAAATTGTCTTTCATGTAATTTATGATGATAATAAAGGAAACAGGGCTTGGAACACGAGACCAAAGATTTTGCAACTTAGTTGCACAGAGATAAAATACAAAGGCTGTGTAATGGCCAAATCTTCAATGCTGTACGTGAATGTTGCTTTGCTGACATGAAGAGGTATGAGATTTGAGAGGACATGGCCCACCAAATGAGAGTAATAACTTGATTTTTTATGTGGAAATCACAGAGAGGTCAGTAATCAAAGGCTGAGTAGGATAAGAAGAGCTTTAAAGGAATCATCCAAAAGGAAGCTACATTGCTTTTCACTTCAGAAGACAAGAGTTTTAGATCTTAAAAGTAGGACGAAAATAAGCACAGTTTTATAGACAGGTTGTATAGAACCTTGAAATAGAAACAAGAAGTTTGAATAACCTGTGAAAAGGGTAACCCACCAAGAATTTGGCCTCAGCGATACTAAATTCTAAAATTCTCTAGTATCGATGAAAGGAAAATTGTATGTGGGAGGGAATTGCACTGCGTATTACTCCTTGAAATCTCTTGTGGTCTGCTGTTACATGGTTCTATTTTCCACAGTTTGTCCTTTTTGTTTTTCTCATTTTAGCATGAATCGCTCTTCTGAAAAAAAGAATTAAAATTTCTTGCAGCCTCCTTCACTGTGATATTGAATCTTGTTGGCTTTTGCTTTTAGACCCTTTAAGATCTGGGCTATATGTTTACTTTCAGTTATACATGTGCTATTAAAAAACAGAAAGTGTGCTTTTAGAATTTGGATGGTGCTTTTACCATCCTCCTTGCCTTTTTATAGTGCTCCTTTTAAAAAAAAAAATCTGCATTCCTATATTCATTTTTCCTTGGTTTATTTATTTATTTTTCTTCTTTTTTAGAACGTAGTATCTGAACATATTTTGGTCATGATTACAAAGGCGCTCATTTGTAGTCCTATCTGGAATTGGGTCTGGTGCACTCTTCCAGACAAAACCCAACATCCTTTCCCTTCTTGCGGTTCTCTGCTTGTTGCTCATGTTGGTCATTTACAGTATCTCTGGCCGATGCTTCATTTACCTGCCTGAAATGTGGCTATCTGAAATTTCAAATGATCATATTTCTGCTTCTTCAGTCTCTATAACTTTGTGTAGCATTTCATTTCCCTTGCTGCTATTGTGGCTGAGTGACCAAAACCGTCATCCTCTCAATCTTTCTGATCACTCAAGGAGTTCAATTCTGTGACACTTGTTGATAAGGTTAAATTTTAACTTGTTGCCCTGTCTGTTCTTTAATATACAGTGTTAATTCTGCACCTGATCTGATATCATTTGTCATTCCTAGACGGTTGGTTCATGGCATTCAAACCCTTAGAAACTCTTTCATAAGACTATGTACATTTTGCTATAAATTTTTCCATTTTGCATTAATTCCTTTAGTAACATGGTTTTGACTAGTTTCTTCATTTTCCAAAGTCATTATTTTTTAAATGGAGTTTTGAACGCTAGTTTAAATTAGTTCTCATTTGAGGGTGAGGAACTTAGTTACATTATGGTCAAGCAGTTCAGGTGTAATTATGCCTTCAAAAAATTTGCTGTGCAGTATTTAGAAATACAGCTCCAATCCTTCAAGGCAGGCTGTATGGGGCCCACTTATGCGTCTGTGCAGGACTGCACTGAACTCAGTAACATTTCACAGCTGAAAGGACTTAAGAATGACTATTACAACACGCAGCATGTCTTAAATATATTTTCTACCCATGTAAAAATATTCCATAGCCAGTTCCACAAAGAAATAGTAATTTTAAGTGCCTGTACTTTGCCTTCTTATGATACCTTCCTAGAAAGTAGGTGGTTATTTGAAAAACTACATTATTAAAAATTTTCACTGGTCGTATTTTCTGTTCTTCAGCTTTGTAGGTGATTCATTTTCTGACCAAAGGATGATGATATAATCCTGTTCCTTGTTTTTTTGACATCCATACAGATCTACTTGCTGGGGCATTTCGTTTTTAAATATTACTACAGTGTACAGCATGCATATGTATATGTCTTGGTATGCATTTATTCTCCTATATAAAATCTCCTTTCCCCTACCTTAATTCCATTGTCATCCCTATCTGTATTGCAAGTCCACAGAGGATGCTTTTGGAGCAAAATATTTTGCCTTTCCCATCCCCCTCTCCTCCCTCTAATCTTTGTGTTACTGATCTTCAATTCAGCATAGAAACTCTAAGTGGGAGGTGGAGAAGGGCTGAGGGAGTTATTAACAGTCAGAGCAGGCTGCCTGGAGAAAGGGGAGCTGAAGCTGTGGGAGCTGGGACTTGGGGCTGGACCTCTTGGTGTTGACAAGCACTGGCAGGCCACAGGGGAACTGTTCCCAGTCCCTTCTCCCTCGTTCCTAATCTCAGGTGATATATTTGAACTGTTCAAGAAAACGGAGCATTTCCAATGACTGCTGTATATACATTCAGGACCAATTTCAGGAAGTGGGAAAAATACAATAAGGGTCAAAACCTTTATTCTTAATTTATTATTCAGGAAACCCTCTTGAGAAGCGGAACTGCAAAGAAGATCAATCTTCTATTTCAAAAAGGATTTTGACATTTGGAATTGAAATTAAACCAGACCATTTTAAAATTCAAAGCAAAAGAGAATTAAACCTTATTTTACTTCAATGAAAATACTGTAGTGTGTTATCTAACATAAAAATCAAATGCATGTAATCAAAAGTTTCAAACTGGTTCAGTTCTAAAATGCAACAATCATATTTTCAACATAGTGCCAATTGTCTGTGTTGTTTTCCCTAGAAACCAAAATGTTGTTGAGTAAGTTTTTTAGAAAGTACTTTTTTTGTGATGGAAATACATTCTCTAATGAAATGTAACTCTGCAACTAACTATAAGTCTAGAGTTTAAGGTGAGAAAAAAATGTATGATTTTGGACCCAGAAAAAACAATTTTTATGAGAGCAGTGTATAATAATTTATTGTATATAGTACGTATGTGAACAGCTACCTGTGTAAATGTTTATCTAGCACTTAGTTGATGGAGGCAATGACAGTGCGTATAACTAACATGTTGATTATGATGAATCACACAGATAAAAATGTTGACATTGATGTCTAGTAATTTTCCATGTCTCTGGACAATGGATTTATCTTTCTATGGGGCTATTTTTCAGAAAAGAATATCTAAGTTATGCATTTCATCTCTTCCTCGAAATCAAAGATGTGACTGTAGAAGCAGAATGTCAGGCGGGAGCAGGGTATACTCACCACTTAACATTAATGTATTTCCTGAAACCCAGCTATGTCAATAACTACAAGAGGTTGAAGCTCTGTGGAGAATGCAAATCTGATGCTCTTATAGAACCTTTTCTATTTTAAACTTATTTCCAAAGATTGCAGCATTCATGTCTCTTCTCTTACCCTGGCCTATGACCCCCCCAAAAAAATAGGTTGAAAACTTTAATAAGTTACTGCATATGTATCACAGGGACACATTACTCAGCTTTTTTGAAAGACTAAGTTTTGGCAGTATCATGGCATTAGAAATGAAGTAGAACTGGTTCACGATGAGTTATTGTTCAAGAAAGCTCCTTGTTCTCCTTGTTCGTTTTTAATTCAAAGTACATATCAAAAAGTGATAATTGTGGAAATCTTATCCTTAACACAAGCTTTTCTTGTTCAGAAGATTCCTTAATGTTCTTCCTTATTTGTGGAGACTATTGTATTGTTCTGACATTTAGAAAAACCAAGCCCCTCTTACTGATAGATAAACTTTTCTTGGACAAGCATTAGAGCAGCTCTCTCTTTCCTCTTCAGTATTCATGCTGTACAACAGACAAATTCTTGGCTATTCATGAGCCACCCAGGGTAAGAATGCACTCAGCTACATGGACACAGATTTCATCCCAGCTGTGAAATTATGTCAGCTGACAGGCTCTGGTGGAGGGGAAGCATCTAACAACTCTGAAGGCTGAACAGACTTTAGGGCTCCAAGCAAAGCAAAGTCTCCAGTCAGATCAGTGGATGTTTTACTTTTTGTTAGGCCATATGCAAACTTTGAGATTTCCTGTTTCAAAAGCGTGTATTGTATTAGTACACTGCAGTTTCACTGCCACTTCGCTTATTGATAATTTAGACACAGAAGTTTCCCCACAATTAGAAACTGATTGTTAATTCAAATATAGACAGATTGGTAATGTTTTAGGGTGTGATTTTGATTCTTAATGTGACTGTTTGTGAATAGAACTATGTTATACAAACCTAGGTCCATTGTCCATTTGTACCTGCCAAAAAAGAAAAAAAAGGGAGAGGAAATGTTACCTCTATCCTGCCCCAAATCATGTGTTGCCTACCTGCTTGATTACTTATCTGTTGCATGCAGTGGTATATTAATTGTAACTTCCTGGTCAGTAGATCTGTGCTACCCCATAAAAAGTTTTTACTCCAGTAGGTGCTGTCTGGCTTGTCGTCTTCCACTTCCCTTGGGCTATGTCACTTACGTAAATTGAGCTTAATGAGGTGATTTGCAAATGAATTTCATCTTTCAAAGGTTAAATATTTTAATTAGAATTCAATTGTGAGGAAACCTAGAGGACTCACATGGAGGTAGCACCTTGAGCCTGGTGAGATTGTGTATCATATCGCATGCTTCCTAGCATTCTGCTATGATGCTTTCAGCTTTGGAAGTGGATCTCTTCCTAATTTTCCCTTGATTGCAGTGTGTTGCTCCATACTACAGCAAATCATTCTAATTGCAAGGGGAAGGCGATAATGTTTCAAACCTGCCTTTGGTAGTTCATTAAAAAAGCCCATTCAGAGAACACAGGATGTGCAATTTACAACTCAGGTGCTGAACTTTTCCTTTCTGAAATGTGAGAGGTTGGGTACAACTCTGAAAGAATCTTAAAGCTCATAGATGTCTGGCTCTGTGGCACTCAAAGATGTGTTACAGAACAGAAATACAGATGATTCCGACAATGAAGGAGGAACCCCAAACAATGGCTGATGATGATGCCTGAAGCAGAAAATGCTAATTTATCTGAACTGTAAAATATGGAGTGGTTGGACCCTAGAACAGATGGGAAAAATTATAGTTTTATATGCATTTCGCTGTAAGGAAGGGAGAAAGGAAAGAATTTTATTTTTATATTGCCTTCTTATTTAATGGTTTTATTTCTCTGTTATTAGCATCTTTTCTTCACCTTCTGCTCTCACCATAATCCATTCCTCCTCCTTCTCATTTAATTTGATCTGTAGAGTTTATTGAACTATGTCAAATCACTCTGTAGAAGCAACTTTTGGATTAGCCTGTGTCTGTTAGGTTTTATAATCAGAGTATAATAATTAGGTACATTCAGGTAGGCTTGGAAAGGAACAAATAGTGTGAGTTTTCACAGCAACTATTCAGTGTGACAGTCCTACAAGTATGAATTGTTTTGACTGTTCTCACTTACAGATGCCAGTAGTCTTTTTTGTGGCAACAAATCCCCAGTTGAGACTCATTCTCCTTTACAGCTTGAATGCATGACTGTTTCCATTAGCACTCTAAGGGTGTTTAAAGTCGACTTGCAATTTCGTTTCACCTACATGGTGACTCAATGGTAAAATGCATTAATAAAATTTTAGAAATAATAATGGTATTTACCCTTGGATTTAGCAGACTTTGAGGATGTACCTTAATAGTGTCACAGAGCTGGTACAGGTTCACACAGGAATAGATTTATTTCTTATGCTCTGCTAAATTTCCTGTGGAATGCTGAGTGCATTAGGATCCATGGTAACCGTGCCTGCTGCAGAGCGGTATTACTTTGCTGTTGATAATGCAAGTCCATCTAATTAGCACCAAATGTCAGGGTACTAAGAGGAGCAGGTGGCACCATTTGTATCTGAAGTAAATACAAACACAGTATTTATGTGCAAAACCATGCAAATAAAACCTTTTGTAGAGTCTGTTATAGCTGTTTTGTCTGATGAATAAGATCTGAGAGAGAGAAGATAATTATAAACTGTGACCCATGAATGGAATCGATAATTTCAACTCCAGATTGAACCAAATGTTATTGAGAGGAAATATTTTAGGCTTGAGACCTTAAGGAAATAAGATGCGTTACCTTTGGAATAGAGACTATAATTTTTGGTATTTGGAAGGTCCATGGTTCATTCTGGGTTCATTTTAAAAGTTGTTAGGAATAATGACAATTGTGAATAACAAGAAGGTGGAGAATTTTAATAACCTTGATTTTCATGAAATATTAGGGACTGTGAGCAAGACCTCCTAAGCAGTGTCTTTAGGTGGACTTTAAGGATGTAAACCTCTGAATGACTCAAAATGTACGTAACGATGGTGTGAATAGGTCTGAAGTGAAAGCTAACTGCTAGCATTCTGCCCAAGGTGGGCAGAATCACTCTGTCTAGATGCCTTTATGTCTCATAAAGACAGAAAAATACCTCCAGAAATCTAAAAAAAATCATTGTCCGGAGGTGCTGTACACAGCTGTCAAACAAGGAATACATGTTCAGGATGGATGCAACTTATGAGTCCCATTAAAAACGTAAGTGTAATCCACCTTTATGGAACAAACTGTTGCAAGGACAGAGACCAGGGATAGGATTGCAGATGCATTTCTCTCTCATTTTCTGGAGGAAAAAAAATACTGTTTCTCACTTGCTAGATGTCAGTTTGTGTCAGGAACAAAATAGGTCAGGATGCTGTGACCTCTTGTGTCTCATACCTGCTCCTGTCATAGATATCTGGGTGTCCAGGGTGGGACCCCCACCTGGTGCAGCCAGAATATGGGGCTGCAGCACAGAGCTAAACTGATGCTTAGACACCACCTTCATAGCTCCATAGAAATTTAGAAGGTAAACAGCTAAAAGGTATGGGGGCCTTTATGCAGGACATCTCCACTTGTGCAAATTTCTCCTATGATGACTACATTGACAATCTCTGGACTAGAAACACAAAGCTTCATTTCCATGTTATATCAGTCTTCTTAATCTTCTCATACACAAATATTCACAAAATGAAATACACCTTCTATATTAAAATTTTAAGTTTTTTCTGAAATTGCTCGGTTAATCTGGCAACTGATACATAAATAAGATTTGCAATTCCATCTGTAATATGAAAATACTGTCCTTTTGCCATCATTACAATTTAATGAAAAATATGTGCTATCTATTAACACATTATTAAATGTTTTTTATTCCCTTCCATTTATAAATGAAATATTAAGTCTTCTTTTTGCCTTTTTTTAAGGGCAATTTGATTTTGAGAAAGGGAGACAGTGATGAATATTTTTGATGTATTTTGTGAAAAACCCAGAGTCTGTGACACATAGTAGCAAATTTTAAGGAGGGATAATTTTAAGAGGGTGAACTTTTAAGGAGAGATAATTAAGTAAAATTAGTATCTAGCAGGTCTGGAAGTACAGAACATATTGTACAGGGAAAAAAAATAAATAAACCTCCAGATGAAAAGAACACCCAAACATATCCAAAAAAGATTAAGAGACTAGGGTAAGTAATAAAGAAAGAATATAAAAAGCAGCCTTTCCAAAAATAATAACATACTTCTCTTTACAGTCATATAAGAGCACAAAAGAGCCAAGCAGCTTAAGGGGAAAAAAATGTAACTGGGCTTAAAAAAGCAAGTAAAGCTATTTTTTTTAATGATAAAAGTTCTCATCATAAAACAAATACTTAAATTCAAAGCAATTTTAAAAAGCCATCGGCTCCTTAAAATAATATCCAGCAAAATAACCTTCAGCACAAAATACCAATTGGTTTAAGAGGAAAATAAGTACAACTAATTTTTTGTATCAGCCTAGTACATTCCAATAGTGTAGTTGTCGTCCTCATCTCATTTGCAGGATAGCCAGCAGTAATGGATGAGATGTTCTCGGACTGCTCTGGTGCAGTTAGGGAGAGACAGAGGTATTGTAGGTCATGATCTTTGTTGTCCTCTTTTTGCTACTTTGGAAAAGCATAAACTGCAGCTGGTTTAAATTTCTCATGGCATCTCCAGTGTGCTGATACAAGCAATGCTTCAAGTCACAGCCCCCATCTCCCTCAGTACCTTCATATGCTTCTGAGTCAAGAGAAACCCTGCTTCTTTGAGAGTGAAGATACCAGTGACTGACAGCACCTTGCCTCTGTGAGAGCGCATTTCTGTGTGCTTGCAAAACAAGGCACTTCTATTTGCACAAGGTAAATGAGATAGATTCTTATGTCCTTGCAAAGAGGATCTTCTGTTCCTACTGGAGCCCAACTCTGAGGTTGCCTGAAGTCATTCTCTTGCAATGGAAAATTGTTGATCAAATCATCTGAACTAGTGTCCTTTTTGCCTCAGAGAAACAGGGATTTCCAACCTGTTTTGCCCTGCAGCATCCTTGGAAACTTAAAAAGAACAGGTGATTGCTCTTTGGACAAGACTAGTGCTGTGTCTGGGTTCCTGTGGTCAGTCTTAATGTGGCTGTCCCCTCCCTCCACCCCTGAAGAAGTCAAGGATGTGTTGATTTTCAAAATAATAAGTATGATAGCTTGTCGTGCAATTGTGTACTAATTGCACATAGGCCAGATTAGTCACCATAAATAACTGTGATAAGTGGCACCAGTTTTACCATTTATCACTCACTTTATTATATGTGTACGTGCACAAATTGTTAAAAAAAAGAATGTGGCTGAGCCACGGCAGGAAGGCAGCCTGTTGGCAATGCTCAGGCTGCTAGAGTACTGGTATTATGGTACCATCAGGAAAGGGGGGAAATTGCTTTTTCCCTGGGGACAGCTGAGCATGGTTATGGGGGAGAGGATTCTGGTCTGCAAGGTAAGACAGATAGGGAGTAATAAATGCCATGAGCAGGGATGCTGCTGCACAAATGCAGGCTGGGAAACTCCTGACGGGAGCACGGAGCTGGCAGAAAATCTGCAGGGGGGGGTTTGCGGAAAACTCACTGCAGGAAAGGCGATCTTGCTGGGGATCCTGAGCAGACCATGGTGAATTTGTTGGCATCCAGGAAGCTGCTAAAAATTACTGACCTAGAAAACAAGAATGGAAGGACCTACTATGCAAGGTACAGTGAATAAGGGGAAGATTTGTTTGCAAACCCTTTTATTTTACTCTGTCTCACCATATTACACTTAACTGGACATGTAAAAGTCACTTGTTTTATTGTGTGTTTTAATAAATCATTGATGCTGCAAGCCATTTTAGTGTCTTTAGTCTGGTCACTTTTAAGTACAGCAGTTCCAACTTCGGAGTTATGTCCAGCTGAGAGCCTGTCACAATAATTTTTCAGTCTCTCTCTATCCTGTCCTGCTCACTTGCACAAGGGCAAAAAGCAATGGCTTTGCAGAACCTATTAGCCTCTTCCTCACTGCTTTAGTGCACTGCCTAAAGAAATAAAGTAAGTCTTTATGACTCTCAGTATTTATTTCGGTTTTACTGTGCAGAAATATAACCATCAGGCTTTTATATGGATAGGAGTAAACTTAACTGTATGCAAAGTCACATAAAGAGATCTTAGCAGGAATGCAGAAATGTTTAGAGATTCTCATTGATATGTGCCTGTTCTTTGAATTAGATCAATGCAGACTCTGAATCTTGAAAACGACTAAACAGTAAAAGATAATAGCCACCTTTTAGTGCCAGAGGAAATCACTGGCCTGTCATCCCTGTGGAAAGGCCTACAAAAGTGTTTTAGATCACTGATCCATCAACAATTATGATATTCAAAAGTAAATTATTTTAGAATAAGGAAAAAAAACCATCTTATCAACTCCTGAAATCTCAGTCCAAGACATACAATGTTCACAAAATTTGAGGAAGAGAAGAAAACGTTGGGTCCCAAATCTGTCATTTGTGTTGTTAGTGTTTCATGTGCAGACTCTTTGAAGATGTCACAGTGAATTCAAATGTATGAATCTAATAACAGGCATGTCACTTGGTCCCACTATACTGAAAATGATCCTTCTTGCAAAAAAGTCTGAAACAGGCAGTATGTTCAAACTTATGTAGTAGATAGATAAATGCAAAGTTGTTTACAAAAAGGAAGCAGAAACCTCATCCACAGTGCAAGCAAGAGGAATATTGTGTTTATCGAATCAGCATTTTATAATCCATCTCCAAAGGGAAGGAGGAGAGAAATTGAGATTGGAACTCTCTCCGCTAAATATATGTGGTTAACTGTACTGAAATATTAAGTGCCTAGCAAATTAGTCTTCTTTAAATAAATGCCAAAGTTCTTTATTCTTTTAATGACAAGGGTATTTGCATTTGAAGATCCTGTGAATATAATTTAGATACCTGAACTTAACAAGCAGTTCTTACACCTGAGATCTGGTAATCAACCATCCCCTTTCCACTGCAAAAAATATAAGTAGCTTAGATCCTAGTTGTAGGAGAGTTGGTTTATATAAGCTGAACGTAGCAGTTAGGTACTCAATGTAGATTGAGGAGATTTCACCAAACCTTGTTCCTCACAACTATTTTTTATATAAATCTTGACTGCTGATTCTGCTGATAAACAAACCAAGAAGGTTGAAAGACAAAGAAGGGAGAGTATCTCTGACAAAAGATGGTTTGCTTGGAGAAGGGTCTCTTCTGAGCAGACCTGGACTGAGGGTGGCAGATTTAGCTTCCTCAATGAGACACTGAAGTTGTACAGTGGTCAAGGAAGGAGATTAGCTCAGGGAAGCAGAATTTCAGGAGTAGGTGGCAGAATTGTTCCCAAACTTGCATCACTGAGAGGGATGCACCAGTTAATAACTGGGAGCAAAACTGAGTCTCAGTTGACTGTGAAGTCCTGGGAATATTTTAAATATTTTATATTTAATATTTTAAAAATGTGATTTCCTATTCTTAATCAAGTATCTAACATTTTCCTGTACTAAATGAAAGCTTAGCCATAGCTAGTTATAGAAATGATCTTTAACACTGAGCACTTTCCTGTGCAAGGAACAGCATAAGTTTCAGAGTGCAGCAGCGTGCAGGCTTGCTCTAGATATGGTTTCTGAGGAGTCTCAGGAGCTGGGGATTATTTTCTCTCAAAGCTGTGGGAGTCAGTTTGAAGTCTAATAATGCAAATGAGAGGAGTTGCCCTAAGTTAATCAGTATAAACAGCACACACAAGAATACAATTTCTGATCCAGGGAGTAAATCACAGACATCATACATTTCTTTCAATAAATTGATACCTGTGTCATCCCTGTCGTGTCACATATAGAAGGCAATTGGACTTCGAAAGAACTGAGGCAGACAGGATGACTGGAAGCAATAGATGCATTTAACACTTAAGCAGGTACTGACAAACACTATGTATCTGTCTTCTGGAAGAAAACTGGAAAAGTGTTAAAGAACATGTAGATTTTAGGGAGTTTTAGAGTAGGTTTTGTGTTTTCTAAATAGGCCGAGAAAGTATTAATTTTAAAATCCATGAATAAAAAGTGGGAGTGTAGAGGGGAGAGAAATCTCAAAAGAAAAAAATAATAATAAAAAATGAAAAAAAAAAAGATTTATTTATATTTAGCTTGTTCAACTGAAAGGACAGGAAAAAACAGAAAACTGTCTTCAATTTTTAAAGAGTGTACCTAAGCTAGGAATCCAGTTGATAAGCTCTTGCAGAAGGTGATTTAAATATCAGATGGCTTAAAGAATGAAGTCAGTAAAGCAAGCAGTAATTAAAGAATTGTAACATAACATGTAGAATGTATTATAAAATAGTGGTTATTTCCTTTGCACATGTATTGGTATGAGAATTTTGCCATAAAGATGTTCAATTAATAAGCACTCTTTTACTTTCACCTATTTTCTGTACATTATAACTGTCTTTCACATGGTTATAGAGTGCAATATTTATACAGGATGACTTAAAAATGTGTCACAGCATAATACCAGTCATTTGTGCCAAGATTTTTTTTCTTATTCTGTTATTAAGTTCTGTTCTTATGTTCTTATTCTGTTTTATTAATGTTAGTTCCTTCTGGAACGGTGTGTCTAAAGGGCACGTGAAGTAATAATTTTCAAACACTTTTTGTCTGCTTAGGGGTTGCTGTAATCTTCCACATTCCATTAGTGATAGCCTTCGTGGTCCCTTTTCTTGAAGATAGTATGGCTACCTCTGCAGCTTTGGAAGTGCAGCCCAGTGTGTCTTTGATTTTCTGCAATACTGCTTGAAAGATGGAAATGTCAAGCTGGATGACAGCTAATGAACTGAGTGTTCAGTAGTTGGTCACCTTGATTTTACCAGAAATCGTTTAGCAACAAATTCGAAGTAATTGTCTTTGGTAGAATGAGATCACTTGCCTTTTCTGACAGAAGAGTTGACACTAGTCAGAATGGCAATGCGAACTGGAAGGAGCAAATCTAACCTTCGTGTTGCAAAGTGTTCTGTGAAAAAAACTAGCTCCATTGTGGATGAATTCATGATGAATGCTGCTGATCTCTGCTGCTTTGGCCTTGTTGAGGAGTCAGAGAGGTCTGTTTTTCAGCTGTTGTGAGTTACTACTTATGACTGAATTTGTTGTTTGGTAAGGATTTAAACATGTGCCTGTCATCATAAGACTATGAGGAAACCTTCATAGCTTATCAATGCTTGTGTGGGAAACCTGTTGTTCCACCTCAGGTCAGCAGGAAAATAGGATTTTGGTGCAATGCTGAGCACCTATGTCTGAAGGAGTAAACACAACACTGTGAATGAGTGCTGAGAGATGGTTGTTAGAGTCTCCTTAAGACTTTAATTTTTCTAGATAAGAGGTTTCCCAAACCATTATATGCATGTTCCCTGGACCACATGAATCATCTGTGTGTGTCCATTTGCAAACAGAGATTGCAGCTGGGAGAATTTTCCTGACCCCAGACACTACAGCAGTCTGCTGCTAGCTCCCAATTCTGCTTGCGAGCAGGGTCTCCGCTCTTGCTAGTGCCTGCCTGTAGAGAGAGGGAGAGGGCAGGCAGAGGTGAATGGGTACTGTGGATTAGTGTTGTTCCA
>VYZW01055630.1:29496-45521 GCA_013401315.1 Balaeniceps rex
TTTTTTAATGTGACTAAGTATTTTAGGCTGGTTTTAAGTTCTGGTGTTGTCTGGAACTTCAAAACAATATTGCAATCTGAAAGGTAACAAATTAACAGTAGAAATAAGGTTTTAAGATGTGAAGAGTTACACTTAATAGAGGACATTGTATTTTTCCTCAGTTTGACCTAGGCTTATTAATCAGAATGGCAACATTCATATCATTTGAACTCTGATGCAGATTTATAACCAATAATTTCAAAAGTTTAAGTAGCACAGAAATTCACACCAACATCTGGAACAAGGGTAATGAAGAGTTTCTCCCACTATCATCTCTGTCCTTTCTGCTATTCTGTTTGCTCTTCAACCTCACAGTACATTTCCATTTCTTTTTCCTTCTTCCATTACTTTTGCTGCAGTCCATCTCCCACCACCCTCTTTTCTCCTTTTCCCCTTTTTGGCACCCTACTAAGGCCTCTGTTCATTCCAGCAGTCTCGCTACTGATGAACTGACTGGCAGATTTTTTCCCTGAATGCTCCAGACTGCTCTGTTCCGCACAGCCAGCTATCATCAGTATGTTCTCAAGTACAGCACGCTGGGTGCCAATGTATAATCTGTGCAAAAAATACCATTTTGTTTTCTGTTTTATATAGACTGAGAGTGGAAAAGGCAAAGGATTGTCAGAGGTCTGCCAATTTCACTGAGACAGTCTTAAATATTACCAGAATGCCTTCTGGACTTGATGATGCTTGATAAGCATTTGATGATGCTTACCCTTTTTCATCTAGAAGTTTTTGAAAATGTCACACTTTTGGGGGCACAGAGTTTCACATTACACAGAAAGTTACAGCACACTCAGTGATGCAGAAAGAGCCCACTACTTTTTTTTTTTCCTTAAAGTTTGAGTCTTTTAATTTTGCTTTCCTAAATATAAAGTACTTTGGTATTAGCGCTACTGTTACCCATTGCCAACAGTATCTGTGACAGCACTACTAGTTTGACCTTCAGATACTGCAAGTTTCAGGATTTAACCAAAGCCATCCTTTTCTTTAGATTTTTTTCTGCAAATTACTATCATTTCCTGGACCTTGGATTTTTTTCATTTTTATCTTTGTTCCTTTTTACTTTGATGATTGAACTTATGATCTTACATACTAATATAAAAGTGACACAGTGAATTGCTTACAGTGCCTCTATCACTGAAATGACAGAGACTAATGTTTAGAGGAGCAGGCTAGATTCATGATGTAAGTTATCAAGATTCCTTTCCTTTTGTCATATTTATAAAAAAATATACCCATTAATTCAACTCCTTTGTTGTGACTCAGTCTTTTCAACATTTATTTCCATCCGTTGTTGCAGAACCTACAATTTCCATTCTTTATGAAGGCAGAACAGACACATTTAAAATCTTACTTGATAACTCTGTAGTTGGTGGCTGAAATTTTTGGATCTGTCTTTGAGATCTCAATATCCAGTTCCCAACAGAATGACTGGTCATGAGGCTTCTGTAAAACTCCCTGTAGTTTTACAGATACCAGTCTATATGAGTGAGAAAACTCAGATATCATGCTGAAGTTTCAGAGCAGGTTGATGGTTCTTGAACAGAAAGACACCACTGTGGGGTTGATTTCACATTTTTCCTTTAATCCATAGCTTTGGACAGTTTAGTGAGGCGATAGATGGAGAAGGACTGTGCGTCAATTTGGATTCTGAAGCATCTTCCTTTGATGTTTACTTTCTCCTATAAAAATGAGAAGAAAAGGTACAGAGGACTGGGGTTGCTAACTTGGGGCTCCTCGCAGGGTGCCTAAAATTACACTGATGTGTTGCCAAAGTATTTTTCATTATACAGCATTTTGTGCCCAAAATAACTTCAGCTTTTGAATCAGCACAAGGTCATGTTACAGCACAGTACCACAACGATAGTAATAATAAAATTGAAACTGAATCCTCCCTTAAGGAGAGGTACTCACTTAAAAAGCCAGTCTTGCATTAGATCAAGAAAAGATAAATAGAAGCATGCAAAGAGCCTCCTCTTCAGATACTAGTGTCAGGTGCAGTCCTGATTTGGCAGAGATGTGAACAAGCTGACTGGTTCTGTCTTTTTCCATTCAAATGACATGGTAGTTGCACCAAATCATGCATATGCTGAAGATCATTTTAAAATAAAAGTCTTGACATCCAGATGGGTCTGTAATTTACACAACTTGATTGCTGCATGTTTGTTAAAGTATTTGAAGGTCCATACAGGACTTTATTTAATAAGTAATTGACGATAATCAATGCCATTTGGTAGAAATAGGGTCCTCTAACTGAGTTTCTTAAAGTGAGTCAGGACAAGAGCTACCACATTGTATCTGCTGTCTATTAATCAAAGACAGAATACAAGTGAGAAAAGCACTTTTGCTTAGCATTTTACTAAAGAAGTAACGTGAAAAATTGCATTATTGTATGTTGAAAAGGACTAATTCTAGCGCTTCTCTACAGCCCACTCCTGTGAATAGTGTAAGGCTGACACATCTGGTGCCAACATGTCTACTGTCTGTAATTCCTTTACTATTAGCTCTCCTACACGTTCTTCAGAGATGGTTCTAGGATCATCATAATTTTCACTTGCCACACTTAAGATAATGTATTTCCTTCTTCCATCATCATAGAAAAATGAGAAATTCTTTTGGGAAGAGTAATAAACAATACTAGTCAGTATGTTCAGTATGGTTAATAGCTTAGTTAATTGTTTTAATTAGCTCTGGGTCTTTGCAATGAAAGAGATTATTATCTCTGCATAGCACTTCATTTAACTTTGACACCATATTCACGTATCAGTGTTCAGTGTAATTAAGTGCGGCTGAGCTTCTTTCTTCCTCTATCAAAACTAAATAGATGGCACTAGAGATTTTTGCAAGAACTTTTGTCTGCCTCAGGCTCCATCACCGCTCTGCAATAGCGAGCAGCCATAAATTCAGCTCAATTGGCTGTTTATAGGTTCATCCTACACAATCCTTAGGATGTTACTGTGCTAACAGTACCTTACTCGGGAGGAACACTTGAGGAAGGGGAAGTGTAACCGGATTGCTCCTGATTCTCTGAGTACCAAAACATCGGGAAAACAACAGCAACTTCTTAATTGCAGCAGACTGGTGCTTCTGGAAGACCAGGACAGCCATATGGGTTTATGAGAGTATCTCAGCTACTGTGATCTAAACCTTGTTTTTTTTAATTGCTTTCTTTCTGTTGTAGTTTGTGTCAGTCTGAACAAGCTATGCAGGATGGGAATATGGTATAAGGAGGGAAGGAATGAAAAAATTCAGCACTTCAATGCACTAAAAAACCATGCACCTAGTACTCACCTTGTTTCCGTCTGTTATAACTACATTGACTTTTACAGGTCTGGAATCTTTACACAGATTCCTGTTGTAAAAAGACAGGTTAATGAGACAGTCCTTCTACTAAAAGTCCTTTTTCCTCTGGGAGAGTTCAGAGGGAAACAGAATTCAAATGTATATTTATATTTATATTTATTTATATTTATTACAGCCTTCAGAGTACCATGGCTGAATTAATCTAGACCACTGAATCTCGAAGAAATTTGTTACTGAGGGAGGGAGGTGGGCTATTTTGAGGATATGTCAGATACCAATGGAGGGTTTATGATGACTGCTGCAACTGTAATTCAGAATACTCTCTGTTTTTTCTGGTCTTCACTTCACTGTTTTTTCATATTACCTTTAAGTCTATCTAAGTCTGTGGAGATAATGAAATAGGGAGAGTATGATTACTTTCCTTAAGTGTCTTCTCTTGACTGTGAACTTGAATCAAAGGCAATAATAAGTGTAATAACCATGTTGAGTAAAGATGGGCGAATTTAAAGCACTCACACCTGAAGAACAGCCTGCACGTGTCTCCTGATTGGATAGAGTGGATACATTTAGCCTTCTATCATTGACATCTATAATGCATTTTTGGCTCATTCTGGTCTTACAAAACCAAACACTGGTTTATTTATGTTGTAACTTTGATTCACTATCAATTCAGAAGGAAATAGAGAGCAATTTGCACTGCTGTATACAGTTTGTATTTTTGTTTCAGTTTTTATATCTTAATTACAAATTCTTTTGCTTCCCTGTACCCATCACAATCTCTCAAATATATGCTACATTAAAAAAGACAAAACAAGCTAACATTGCAGTATAAATGAGAAAGAACCATGATACTTTGTTTTTGACAGTCATATTTTCCAATTCTCAAGTTAAGCATAGCATGCTTCACATGACACTTCATCATTAAATAAAGAAGTTCTAATGAAAATAATTGAGCAATGGCTGCCCTTTCTGTGTCACTTCTGTATGGCCCATTAATTCTGGCAAGTCTGTGTAAGAGTCACTATTATCAACTTCACAAAGATAATCAAGCATTAATCCTACATCAGTAGCTCATTATTTTTAAACTCAACTTCTTTTATGACCAATAGGTTGACTTAGAGGATCTAATAGGGTGCTTCTTGGGTTTTAATGAGTGAAAAATTTTACTTTAGAACTGAGTGAAAGATGACAGAGTCCTGTTAATATATTTTAATAATGCTACTCTTAGCACTTAATAATTAGAAATTTCTCTAAGGGAAACATTTCATCTTTCTTTTTATCTTTTTCGTTTTAGACTACAGAAATAATCCCCCAAAATATCATCAAAAGGTTTGTAGGAATTAAAGCTGAAAACATTTCAGCAATAATTCAATAATAGCTGAACTACGTGCTGATTGAATGGGTTATTGACAATAAGGTGTGTAAATGGCCGAGCTTGCTGTTTATTTTACTGAAGTTGTTAGAAGTGTGTCATAACAAGACTAGCTGAAGTACAGCTAGTAAATCAACTAAACTCAGGAATTCTAGTATAGATGCAGTCATCCTTTCTGAAATATAGTTTAAAATTAAATCTTTCAGAATAGGCACACTTAAGAGGTGAAATCATATCACTGCTTAGTTCCTGAAAGTCAATTTCTACTGAAGAGTTGTTTAGAAGGTGTAAAATAAGTATCATGAAGGTAACCTTTTCTTTCTATGCTATCTGTAGATGAGAACTGTATTTTTTTTTTCAGAAAACTGCTAGGGACATATCTGGGATCAGCTGCTGGGGAGCAGCAGGGGCATCCCTGATGCTGCCACTGTCCCACAGCCCCCGAGCAGGGTGAGCAGAGCCAGGGGGTTGCAGCAGCAGGTCCCATCCATCCAGAGATCATCAGGCATAGGTGTCCTGTCCGAGGTTGATCCTGGAAGTGCAGTCACCAAACATGGGCCAGGCACATCTACAGCATCACTGGGGTTGGGGGCTGAGTCAAAATGGGGCTTCTGAGCCCCTGGCGTGCAATGAGGAGGACCCGGGAAAGGCCGGTCAGGTCCTGACAGCAGGAGTTATGATTAGATAAAGCAGACTGGCAACAGGTCAAGATGCTGATGTGAGGTGACTTACATTGATACGGCTTAACTTTCTTACCCTCCCAAAAATGGGTGGCTGCATCCCAACAGGGTATGGTACCCAACAGGACCAGGCATTGTTAGCCCAGGCTAAAAATTTAATAGTACGGATAACTGCACACTAAAGCTTAGGCTAGAAAACCAGCCCTGTTTCATTTACTAATATAAATGTGGTCAACTATGCCAGAAGAAATCTACTTCAATAATATTATTTTAGATTCAAAATGTGTGCAATTGAAATCAGCATCTGAGCCTGGGATCTTGTAGAGAGAAATTAAAGATCCTAACAATATGTCTTTGTAGACAAGAAAAATCCATCATAGTTCTTAAGTATTGAATTCATTCCTTCAGATGAAATTTCTGATCAGCATTGATCATTGGGTTATTTAAGGAAAACCTCATATAAATATGATTCTCCTCAAAGAAATCCTTTTGAGAACCTTCAGCTATCAATTAAAAAAATGGAGGTGTTTTAAAGTGATTTCAAACAAATTAAATCCATCTCCTGCTTTGAAACTCTGGTTTTGTGTGTGAGTGCCTATCTATCTGTCTCTCCAGCTATATAGATACAGATCTGTGTAAACTTACTCTAGCAACTCAGACATTTTAGCCTTCTGTATACTGTAAAGGCAATCAAATGCATGTATTCAAATTTGATGAATGTATTATCAAGGTATTGGGGTTATGGAGCTACGTACAGTGAAGCAGACTTCTATGTTTCACTTACTGAAGCTTTGAATTCTGCCTAAGACTAAAATGACATAATTGAATTTTTCTCCTAAAAGCATCATTAAGTTGGATTCTAAGACTTGTGAAATGTCTTTAATAAAAGTGAGAAGAAACTCACCTAAAACAATAATATGACCATCTTGGGAAGTAAAAAATTTTATTAGAATGCTCCTTAAAAGCTGATAATTCTATTGTACACAGTGATTACCTGAAGCAAATGGTTAGCAAGTACTGTTTTGTGTATCTTCTCTGTTTTTGTGGGATTTCCAACTATGTTACCTAAATCATTACAGAACAACTATACTAGCTTGGCTGTGATCTTGACAGAGTTTATTTTAAGTCACTGTAGATGCCACGCAGTACTGAGATATGGCTGAGACTTGCATAATTTGATTTTCACAAATTCTTCCTAGTAAAGACCAGTTTTTGCTCATTCCAAAACTAAACTACTTTGGGATCAAATTTTCAGGCAGCCTTATAAGATTATTTGACCTTATGTGGTTATTCATAACCAGGCATTTCACTGGGTAACTTGAAAAACTTAAATTTTACTGAAAGGTGATAGTAGTTTTACTGTATTTCCCAGAAACTGTATAACAGATATGTGCTGTGAGAGCTTGGAAGCAGAATCTCTAAAATTTGCAAAGACATCTTTATTAGAGCATAATGTAAACCACTGTCCATATCTTTTCGTAGTTTATCACTTTCTTCTTTTGAGTCTTAAGGTCAGATGTTTTGAAGAAATTTTTCTGTGACAGGTTGACAAAGATGATGGCATCTGATGAAGGACAGTATTCTGCAGAGTGTATAGTGATTTAAAAGCTTTTAGCTCACATGCTCATCAGTTATCAGTGATTTCCACATTGGTATCAAGAAACAGGCTCTTAGATTCAAAAAGGTGAGGAATCTGAAATGAAGTTGAACGCAAACTCTCTCTGTCCTGCTCAGAAAAGATACTCATTTTATGATAGTAATACTTTATATCTGTCTTAAAAAAGCTAAATTTTAATTAACTAGAGTGTTATCACAATTTAATTAACAAGAGTATTATCAGCAAATATCTACCAAAAGGCAAACACAAGCAATTCTTCAGAGTTGAAAGAATAAAAAAAGATGTGCTGTTTCCAGTAGAAGTTACAAGGCAACACTTCCAAACAGTTAAATGAATCAATATTTCTTTCAATAGTGAACTGTTTATGCCAAGAACCAAAACGTAAATTTTTTTAATCCATTTCCATTGTCCAAAGTCAGTGAAAAGTGAAAAGTGAAAAGTAAAAAGTAAAAGCTTAAATGAAAACATGTAGTCGGAGCTGGCAAATTGTATATTTAGTTTTTTAATCTTTCTACCATACTTAAAATATTCTGCTCAATATTTGCTGCATTTGCATTTGATACAGTTTGGTGAATCATTGTCCTACAAGAAGGATGGTTATGTAATAGATTGCAAGGAAATCACAAATACAGGCGACTTACAGTGGATGAAGATTGACCCCTTGTATGGTATATAAATATAAATATATTGTATTTATATATAAATAAAATGACATTGTATTTATGACAATTTATGGTATTGGCAAACCAAAGTATATTGCTGGAGAGTCCTAGTCCTTTTTATTAAAATAGATATTTTGGATATACTTTTAGAATCAGTATGAATACATATTTTAGCGAAAAAAAGATCTTGTTCGCTGATAGCGTTTCAGTTTCATCAGGGCAAACAGTAGATTTGTTTCACTTAGTTTTTCTCTATTCAGAATATGTTCCATCACTTAATTCAAGTGTTTGTATGCTTAAACTTACCCTGTCCCTAAGAGGGAAATTAATCTTCCAGGCAATGAGGAGTGACCTGAGTAACCCTGGAGAGCAGGGAACTTGACGCTAACCAGCTGAGACTAGTAGTAATCTCATGCTGTGCAGAAGGTCTAAGAGAACAGTCTGCAAGGTTAATGTGTTAGTACTTCAAGACACTGTCCTAGGGAAAAAAAAAAGTAGATAATTAACTCACCCAGAGCCACAGGCTATTTTGTGTTTCTACTGTCATTATCATGATAGAGATAGACTAAACAGTCTTTCTCTTTTGAGAGTCTGTGCTCTGATGAATTATAAGGGCTCAAATCAAAACAATGCTTGCCTGTGAACTTAATGCAGTTAAACAGCAGTAGAGCAGAGAGATGTTCTGAAACTGTTCCGTGATGAAGTGTTTGTATCTCCTGGTAGCAGAAACGGTAACTTTGCTTAATGTGGTGCTTTCTAGCATCAGTGAGACAATACACAACAAATTTACACTTTATGTTATTATCAACGCTACTAATGATATCTACAGTAGTTTTAGTTATTGTGGTTGTATGCTGGGATGAATCTGTTGTTTTAAATTGGAATGAAATTTTACTTAAAAGAATAAAAGGTTAAGCTCCTTAAAGAAAGACTACAGTTTTTCTTTAAGGACAGTCTAGAACAAAGACAAATACAATAGTAAGCTGCTTTGATTCTACTAATAGGGACACTAGAATTAGAAAAATCCCAGCCCTCATCATATTCCGTCTCTTAAATATTGAGTTGTTTCAGCAACAGCTATCAGATGTGGAGTCTTAAAAAAAAAAAAGTGAATCTTGTGTTCGTTTTATTCATTGTGTGTGTGATGCTGCCAAAGGAGATTCTGAGTGGTGTAGAAATTAAATGCTACCAATATTCTGGTGACATCAGGACTGTCAGGTCCTTCTACTGATAAATGTAATGACTTTTGTCTTAGCAATTGAGAACTCTGGCCTGGATAAAAAAATTAGCCTTATCTCAGTCCCGTGAAGGCAGAAGTGATGCCAGTGTTCTCACATTAAAAAGCTCCCATTGTTCCTATTTAGCTGCCTTCCTTAAACAGTTCTGTGCATTTCAGCCTGAAGGCTTTTTAAACGAAGCAAGGGCAAGATAGGACCAAACTTGACCTAGGCAAAATCAGCTGTTGTTTGGACACTTTGCCCTGTCTCCCTCACCCAGCAGCCTGGAGAGCCAAGCTGGTTGCTGCCAGCTCCCCTGAGAGTTACAAGAAACAGTGGCTTCAACGGACAAATGGGTGAAGTCACTTGTGGTTATGGCAAATGCTGTTT
This sequence comes from Balaeniceps rex, assembly GCA_013401315.1. NCBI lineage: Eukaryota > Metazoa > Chordata > Aves > Pelecaniformes > Balaenicipitidae > Balaeniceps > Balaeniceps rex. Next base: position 38,781 of record VYZW01055630.1, read on the forward strand.
CCATCCTTTTCATCTTTTGGTGGCAGTGTTTTGGTGGCAAGCCTATTTTTTCAGACCTCTATAAGATTTCTGTCTTTCTCTTTCCACCTTCTCTTTCTGTGGCAAAAGAGGCCCATCCTGGGACAGCAAAAATTAATTTTTGCCTCCACGGTTGGCAAGAGTATTCTGGTTTCTCTTGGCTAGCTGTGTTGAACTAGCTTTTCACACCGGCATGTCACAGGTCCTGGCACAGCTATTCAAAGATTTTTCTTCAAATGTAGCAAGCATTCAATCACAACTGTCTGGTCTCCTAGATTGTAGTTAATCAACTGCAACCCATTTCTTCAGTACACTGCCAGACTTGTTTAGTAATTTTGTAATGGTAATTATATAGTTTATGCAGAGCCTAACACTTACATACATTTTCCATGTCATGCTGGCAGACATGTATTTTGAGTACAAACTGACCCTTCCTTACTGATGGTTCTTATCACAACTAGCTATACTTAAATTTCTTATAAGCAAATAACATATCAAGAATTATTTCCAGAAAGCTCTAGGACAAATAATGTAAAATAAATACAGGTCAGATTCTGCCATTATTCCCTATGCAAAGATGCTTCATTGATTTGTGAGAGATTTATTATGGGATAATCTGTTTTATAAAATAATTCCCACCAAAAATACTTAGTAAGGGTATTGGTCACAGACTCTAAAGCTTTAACGAAGTGTGTATTTCTCCCAGGCAAGAAAAAGAGAAAACAGTAAACAAATAATTCAGCATATATGATTCACTCAGTGTGTGTCTATATATCATGTACATTTAATTTTCATCTTTTGAGATCACTTTTGAGAAGGAATTAGTCTACTGTAGATGATAGTGCCATTTGTATATTTATATCTTTGCATTTCTAAGAATAGGATTTTTTACAGCAGTGAAAAAATGTGTAGTAAAGACAACTTCATCCTGTTTAACCAATAACCAAAATATACAGTTTTAATACTCTTTATGTATAATACATTTTGTATGCTTTTTAATTTTACATTGAATAATGATGATAAATAATAAGGACAAATTAATAGGTTTATTCACCAAAAGAAGCAAATAATCTTTCAGCTATCACTTCTTTCTGCAACTGTTATTGGCCAAATCTTCCACTGACCAATGTGGAATGGCATCACTTGGATTTCACTAAGATTTCCCTTTTGTTCCTTCCGTGTCTGAACCAAATAGTATGTATAAGTCAATGGAGAAAATAGAATTCTGAAAATGTTCTTTTAACCTGAGCAACCTGGTGATAAAGTTCCCATCCCTCTGTATTTGACAAGGTTTTCTTGAAGTCAAGGCATTAAGAGTTTGGAATCATAACAGAAGATAACTGGATGCCTTTTTCATGTTAAGCACCTGTGATGTATGTTTATTATTTAATTTTGTGAAAAATCTTTTATTTTTGGTTTGTTATTGAATTATTTCTCATGCACAAAATGGAATCACTTTGTCCTCATACCTTGCTTCATTTAAAATGAATAAATAAATAAATAAATGTTTTTATTTGTCATTCTCCATGGTGCTTTTTTTAGTAAACTGGCTTCTCCAGAGCATTAACAAGTACCTCTGGATGGTGCTACTGATGAAGAGAACTGCAGCCTAAAAAATACAGATTTCCAATTGTCCATAAGGGCAATGAAGATAAAAAGCTTTGAAGAGACCACAAATTTATAGCATAGAGCAAGGCATTAGTTTTATGTGTTGCCTTGTTTGTGGGGTCATAATTACACACTGATTACAGCTAGGAAAAAAGTCTCTTGTTCTCTGTCCTGAATAGTAATTACTGTGTTACTGTGTTTCACTCCCATCTCTTTCTTTTGCTCTTTCTGAACATTATCAGATCTATTTTAGGTTTTAACATAGCTTTTGGGAAACATAAATTACAAAATATTGTTTACATTGTTTACAGTGATGGTCATCTTGTGAATTATATATCAGCTATTATAAATTACTTACTAATTAGCTTAGAGTAACTAAATGCATGTACCCGTGAGACTTGAGAATGTTAAAATGAAAGGCTGACCACAGCTTCCCTGAGCTACATGATCTGGTTGTGTTTGAATTTCTATCCCTTCAGGTGCCCTCTCTTCGATTAAATTAAAATAGAGAACGTTAGAATTGGCCTACTGTAAGGAAGCAATCAGTCTACTGTAACAGAAAATAGTGCAATTTGTCTTAAAAAAAAAAAATTTCTTGCCCTTACTCCTCTGGCATTCTCATATTACATTAGATTTTGAGACAAAATTGGAGGGGCTGTAATCACCCTTACTCAATTGACTTTCATTGGAACCAAGCTGATCTAGGCCAGCAGATGAGGTCAGTGCTGAGAGCTCCAAATGCTCTCAGTCATGAAACAGGTCACTTGCAGATCATTAGGCTGGCTTAAAAATGATCTTACAAAAGTACATTTTGGCTTTTCTTTCTGTTTTTTAAAACTTTTGTATCCACTGAGGTCACAGTGAGTGAGCTCTCTATTGACTAAAATGTTTGAAACGTATTTAAAAAGGGACCAAGGTTCTCACCACCACTTTCCATCAGTAAACCTTTTTTTTCCTGTCACTGTCACACAACTCCAGTCTCATGGGAATGAGTGAAAAAGTCTTAGTTATACAATTCTTGCAATAAGTGATACAGTAGTCACAACAAAAAGCATCCAACCAGGCAACACTGTGTGTATTGTACCCCTGTCTATGTAACATGTCCTTAAAAATGCAGATATCTTACATTATGAGGTCAAATCTAGTGATATTTTCCATACAAATCCACCTGGTTTTCTGTTTGCCTTGAACTGTTCTTAATCACGTAAGGACTGAGAGAGAAATCAACAAAAGACCCCATTGTCAGAATTCTTGTTATCCAAACCTGCCTTTTGGGTCTGGAGACAAGGTGAAAGGCGGGGTAATTCTTCACCTGGGATGCCCCAGAGCTCCCTCCCAGATGAGCTCAATCTAGGCTGTTGTGGATTTCCACATGCTCATCTGCATGAGCACATGCACCTGTGCGTGCATATACATATGCAGATGTATATAGGCACTTGAGATTGTTCAGTAGCATTGGCTAAGAGATTTTTGGTGTGGTGGCATCTGAATATTGGATCACAGGATATTTCAGGTTGGAAGGGACCTCAGGAGATCTCTAGTCCAGCATCCTGCTCAAAACAGGGTCAGTTTGAGGTTGGATCTAGGTGATTCAGGATTTTATCCACTCAGGTTTTGAAAACCTCCAAGGATGGAGAGAGACTGCATATCTTCTTTGGGCAGCCTGTTCTGCCTGAGCATCCTCATTGGAAAAAGGCTTTTACCAGTCTAAACCTCTTGTTTCAAGTTATGCCCATTATGTCCTGTCCTTGTGCCATACACCATTGTGAAGAGCCTGGCTCCATCTCCCTGTAGGCATTGGGGTTTGCTGTTTGGGGTACTTGACCCCAAATCAATTTCTTCTCAAGGCTGAACAAACCCATCTCCCTCAGCCTTTCTTCACAGGGCATGTGCTCCAGTGCCCTGAATGTCTTGGTCGTTCTCTGCTGAACTTGCTCCAGTTTATTGATATATTTCTCATTTAGAGGGGCTCAAAACACATTTCCACATCTAATGCAGTGGTGAAACACTTAAATGGTTTTGAGGCTTTTCCCATCATTCTGTACACTAAAGGTTGTGATAGAATAAGGAGNAAACTGCACTTGGTAAATTGGAACATGAACTGCACAAGATTGTGGAATTCTGCAGAGGAGTTTTGATTTCTCCAAAAGTGTGTCTATAATTGTAAAATGTGTTGTAAGAAAGTAGATGGGAGCATTTCAATTTTGTTCAAGGTCAGGTGAAAAATTACTTTTGACCAGCCTTAGGTTACTGTAATAGGCTTATGATAATATAATGATTATCACAGGTGGTCTTTTCTTTCAATGCAAGAATCAGAATACCTAAAAAGTCATGTCCTTTTTCATTTGATTTCAGAGTGCATGAGAACAACCAAGCAGGTGCTCACTGACTCAGTGTTACAGTGATATATACAAACTACTAAAGATTTGCTTTTTTGGGGTACATATTGCCAGTAGAAATCACTGATGGAAACAAAACTTCAGGCTCAGAATACTGTTACAAGATTGTACAGTGAATTGCACATCTGAAACTTCACTGTGCTCATAACAATTTATGCTAGGGGCTTTGCTGATATAGATATGTAAAATATGACAATGTGAGTACCTCCTATCAAAAGAAAGCCTGTGCTTTAACAGTACTTTGCATATTTATTTTGTTATTATTACTAGTGTACTAGCACCTAAAGGAGAGATTTGATTCCTGAGAAAGTGCTTAATCACTAAGACTTTTAAGGAAAAGATGAGTATCAGATGTCTATATTTTGTGCTAAACTCAGTGTAAATTTGGTGTACTCAGATGTATTTGTTGGATTCATCTCCTGCAAGGAATTAAACTTGTTTGTACTGTGAATTCTAGATGACCCTTGGCAGAGGGGAAAGGCCCTCAAATCTTCAAGGTGTCTCTGTTTTTAGCTGTGTGAAATAACAGAACTTCAGATACTTTGGTAAAGTTTTGAGATTTAAAGGTGTTTATGCGTTAAGGAAGCTTTTGACTAGTTTTTAATATTAAATGCCTAAACTGTACTGTAGGGACCTTTATACTTTTCTGGGTGTTGTTTGTTGCTTAGTCACGAGCATCTTGTTCAGCACTATCTAATTTAGCATGTCTCAGCCAAGATAATTCTCAAATTTTCTGCAAAAGCTCTGACACTATATCTTCTACCCCCCACCTCCAAAATACAATCTCCAGACAAGTCTCTTACTCCTCTCCCCTCCACTGTTTGTAGATAATTGTCCTGATTCACGCAAAGGGAGCAAGTAGAGCAAACCTATTCTCTGCATCTGAAAGGGACAGCACTGTCAATGAGGAAACTTTTCTTCAAGATTGTGATTGTCACCTTTTTGCCGTGGTGAGGATGGGATATGTGCAGCTGTAAGAGTGCTGCCAATGGAGTGCATGCAGCAAAACTGCTAAAGGAGCAAACCCCCTTAATGTCCCTAATTTAGTAATGAAGTCAATCAGTTCTAATTAGTTTGTGATTAAAGAACTAGCTATCTTCTAGGTTGTGGGAAGAATAGTGTTTGTGGGTAAACTGTCTTCCTGTTTTAGACTGAAATCCCCTTCCAGAAGGCAATTGTCCCTGTCCTGTTCATGGCATCAAGCAGTCCATTAACTAGCTGCTTAGTTCTAATTTATGGTGCTCTTTTTATCAGGTCCTGAAGAAGCACCTTTAATTAGAGTAGTGGGGAAATTACTGATTTTCACCTGCTGAAAATCTTGTGTTTCAGATGTTGTCTACACAGCTTGTAGAACAAAGTGATATTTCACCATCTCCAGAAAATCACATAGGTTTACTTTGACAGTAATACATGCTAAAATTATAGCCTATAGCAATTCAAAGCTCTTGAACACACGTTTTCCATTCTGACCATCAAAAATTGCTTTTTGTTTTACATAAAATTGAAAAATGGAAACAAAAAAAGTATTTATTTTTTTATGACACTGTAGCATTTTTTCCTACTGGTTGCACTAAGTGAAATCAGCTATTTCTTTTCCTCATCATGCCCTACTTCTTGCAGTGTGATGGGATCATTAAAATGGGACGCAGCAGGAAGAGACAGTGGATAGGGCAAATGGAAAAGTTAATGCAACATTTTCTTCAGCTTTTAATATTGTAAAAAGTTACTCTTGGATCTTTTGTACGCTTAAATTGGTAGTTGTCCCTTTGCTGTGAAAAGCATTCTTTCTTTCCCTTCCTTTTCGGTTGCAGTTGAAAAAATCCTCCCACTGTTTCTTCCTGAAAAACCCACTCTATTTCCACATATGAACTCTTTCATGAGTACTTCTATCTTGTCCAGCTCCAAAAATTTCCTCTTGGAAGTTTGATACTGTGAATACAGACCCAGTAGTAACTCACAGTGAAATTATTTTAAGATTTATTATTATACTTATTTTCATTTTACATCGTTTTTCATTGCATTTGTCTTGAAATCTTTTTGCATAGTTGTCTCCTTAACAGTAACACGCAGCCCTGTGAATTAATCCAAATATGACATATATTCTCATAGCTATAGTCAGTCCTTGCAACAACTGTAAGAAAACTTAATAACTGAATTTTTGTTCTGCTGGTTCTGAGTCTCTATCCCCATAGCAGCTGACTAAACAGTAGATAGTATGTGAGATACCGTGTTATACTAGCAATAGGCTTCATCTGAGGACTGCAAAGTTGTCACACAGACCTGCAGCAAAATGTGATGAAAGAGCACTGGGATGATGACAGAGTAAGCAAAGGAAAATAATACGGCCACCAAGGGTGAGCAGGAGGGGTGGGATGAGTGGGCTGGTGGCTGAGGGAACCTCAGGTCCTGGGTTAAGGGAGCGACACCCAGGAGTGAGTGGAGTATGTGGGGACAGAGAAGCTAAAAAGTGGAGGAGAAACCATTCTCTGATGGAAATGCTGGACACCACAGTGAGTTTATCCAAGGCTTGACAAAAGGGATATTTTGTTCATTGAACTCTGTTTAAATTCAAGGTTAGCAAAAGACTCATCCTTTTTTTTAGTTGGCATTTATCTTGCATAATACTAGTTCTCTAGGAGTTAACTATGTAGTCGAAGCTAGTCACAGAATAAAGTCAGTTCAGGAGGGCACTTTAACCCGTTTTCTTAAATGCTTG
>VYZW01055635.1:0-41567 GCA_013401315.1 Balaeniceps rex
GGTGGGGGGTGGAATTCCATTCCAACTTTTTGATATGAATGTTTTCTTGGTCTGAGACAGGCTATTTTGTACCTTTGCAAAATACGTTAGGTTGGAGATAAATCAATGTCCCGTTATCTAAGCCTGAACTGAAGCTGCTTCAGACTGAACTTCTAGGTAAGCTATACATCATGAGAAGGTCCAGTGACAGTGGTGAAAGATAAGGCAACTTCTGTTTCATCATTAGCCACGTCTTTGTCCCATCCCTAATAGGTACTTTTGTTTTACAGATGGATACGTTAGGCCAACCAAGGAGTTGAAGATGAAGCCATTTGCAGACGAGGTGATAAGAGGGCATTTGAGTCGGCAAGGTCTATCAGGACAGTGTTGGAGGACCCTCAGCCCAGCCCAGCCCAAGACCTGCAATCGTTCCATGTACATTGCCTACTGGAACAGTCCTTGAAGGTACCTAACCCTCAACTTTGCTTGCAGCCAAAGTACTATGTTCTATACCCGAAGACAGCTAAACGGTGTGGATGGTCATCAGAATACAATCCTGGAGCAACACGTTGACCCACGCTGGTACTGAAGACAAACCCTACCATCAGCTTCCCAACACAACTGATTCTGGACTAATCCACATAACTCAGAGTACCTTGCTTCAAAGACCGTCATGCTTTCGCAGCCATACTGCCCAAGCTGCAATATTTGGGAGCATCAGTGGCAGGCTGCCCTTGTTTTAAAAAATAATATACTAGAAGAGGAAACTCCTCTGTGAGGAGTCACTCATTCAAGGGGAAGTCTGACCTTGCCTGACATTGTCCATCAGCAACGAGAAGAATATGTACGCAGCACAGGGAAGGTCTCCGATGCTCCATCCATACAAGAAAGTCTCATATCAAGCGCCTAGTCACATCTGCTCAGATGTGGAAGAAAAGGAGGCTTTACACTGATCCCTGTAGACCCACCACTGACAGTTTCAAAATCAACAGGGTTGACTTGCTTGTGTACATATTTACTTACTGGCAAGACAGAAAGCTATAAATATTCAATAAGCCGAAGTATTAGCAGAAGAATGTTACTGTTTCCCAATAGGCTAACTGAACGCAAGCACTGCTGTTTCACGAGGCAAAACAACTCGTTAAGACTCCCCGGGATCCATCCGGACGGGCAGCCAAAGGTGCTAAGCTGCAGGAAATTCTGCTGCTGAAGTATCTGCTGTGAAACACACTTCAGGGGCCATTTAGGTTATGTGTTTTGGCAGTAGCCACAACACTTCAAAGTTGGACAGTTCTTCACATAAGCGGAATTTGGATCGCTTAAAGCCTTTTTCCCCCTTTTCCCCTTTTTATTTTTCCCCCAAACAGATGAAACCAAAACCTAGGTTGTAAAGGGAAGCTGATTGTTAGTAGAGCACATAAGGAAGCTTCAAGAACACCACCTTATCTGAAATTCTTTAACAGTTAAAACATACAGCAATAGCATATGGAATTCGTACTATTTTAAGTTCTTCTCTTGAGCATCTCCCCTTTGACAAGAAGGTTCAAGAAACCCTAAATTGTAAACCCAGCCACTATTCTCCAAGCTGCAATTTTCAGTTTGCAGCAAACCCAACTATACCTAGCGGCAAGTGGTCTATGGCTAACCCCAAACAGAGACACATCTGAAAGCCTAAAAACGCCTTCATTATTCCTCTCTCAGAAGCAGAATTTCAGACCAGGGTGGGGGTTGTTTTGTTTTGGGGGGTTAAGTTTTGGATGGTTAATCCAGGAATTTATTCTGAAGCTGTCTCCATCTCTCTGTACGGCAGAAGGAACCAGCACTGACCTCCCAAGAGAAGCAGGAGAAAAGTCAATCGCTTCCATAGCAACCAGCGTACCAAATTGTCACGACTCTCTTCTGCAATTAGGGCTGATCAGAACGATTTCCCATTCCCTTCAGGTCAGTGGGCTTGATAATGCTGGGACAACCACAAGATTCAACAGTAAAACCATTTGTCAGGCCATAGATGGTTTGATTATTCCCTTGCCTTCCTCCCAATTCATCACTGTCCAATATGACAGGGGTTGGACAAGGGTCCTGCTGGCTGATTTTGTTTGGCATTTTCTGGGTTTTTTGGCTCACTGCCTGTATTTCCACCATGAAAAATCAGAGTACAACGCTGTCTCATGATTCCCCATTAAAGGGCCTTTTCTAACACCTGAGAAATGTTTTGTCGTGTTGAAGAGCGTGGGTTGCGTAAAATGAAAAATACACATTTTACATGATGAAAAGAAAGAAGCAGCAGCAGCAGCAAGCAGAAGTCAACCTCAACAATTCTGTAACCAAAGAAAGAGAAAAAGGAGTGGCGAGACGAACATGAACAACGCTGCGATGGTAAATCGCCCTTCGCTGTTCATAGCGGCGGCACCACTGCGGTACCTAACTCAATTAGGGATGGGAACAGATGCCTGCCAGCCTCATGTGGAACAAGCAAACATCCCCTGACCAGACATTTAAGATTAGTGTCCCAAAATTTCTGAAGAATAATTTAATCACATTAAAAGATAACGTCACAACATCCCTAGCCTTTGAAACATAATGACAAGGTAATAAATCACACAAAATGCAACTGCAAACATTGATCTAGACGAAAGGCAATTACCTGAAAGCACCACCCACCTCAGCCTGTTTCCAAGAGGTTTCCTGAGCACTTTTAAGTCAAAACATGTTTTATCTACCATGCTAAAACCAAAAAGCAGTTCAAAGAAAGATGCCCTTGTGACACACAACTAAGCAGAACCAAGAAGCCAGGACACCATTCACTACACAAGCAGTGCCACTAGGCAGAAGGAGTCAGGTGTGATAAATTTGGGGGAAAAAAAAAATCTTACACATTAAATTGTGAATCACCAGAACACTCCAGAAGTTGAACAACAGAGGTTTGAAGGTCAACTCCCGTACTTCCATGTTATCCCCCTTAAAGAGCGATGATGGCCGTGCAGGTGTCATCCCCGAGCTGCCCCACTGTCTTAGAAAGTTTGACAAGAAGGAAAATGCAAACATCTCTGCCAAAGAGTGCCTGCAGGATCCGAGCAGAGACAGGGAGGGTGGACGGATCAAACTCCTTTCAGACCCTCCTTATAAAGTCACTGCTAAGTCAAGGAACAACTTCTTCTCCGCCATCGACACTCCAAGTAGAAAAGGGCTCGATTGAACTCTAAATGACCGCTGCAATCACAAAAACTTTTACGGAAATACAATTCCAATAGAAATGGATTTCTCAAAGCCACGAAACAGCTTTTTTGTCATCATCTTAAATGCAACAACTATAAAATGTGGGCCAATTTCTGCTTTCACTTAAATAGATTAAATTAATCTTACAGAATTTAATAGCTTTCTTTGGCAAAACGAAGAATATCGTTCCAAAAAAAATCTTATGTCAAGCTTAAGGCTTTACTACGCCCTTCCTATTAGAACTTCCCTCAAAAGCGACCAGCCACCTGATTCTTCTTTTTCCTTCCTCGAAGTTAAAATGTCTACAGCGCATCACCTCGTACACTGATTCGCACTGCAAGATGTCAAAAGCAATAATTCCCCGCAGCAGCACGAGAGGCCAAGCGGTGGCACGGTGGTTGCTCAGGAAACCACCTCCCTGGAATGTGCTGAAATTTGCCTGAAGCCTCAAAATAAACATTTTAGCATTGCGCAAAAAATTCACCTCTAGGCATCTCAAATTGAAATAATCATTTCTATATGCAGAGTAGATAATGTTCTCTCCTCATTGCTATTTAGTGTTTTAAACTGCCTTTAAGTGTATAATTAATAACATTACTTGTCAGGGATCGCTTTACAAACCACTCCACCTCCACTCAATCGCTAGGCTCTAGCGTACCTTCCGCCTTTTTTGTTTTTTTTTTTTTCTTCTTTCAACTCATACCTGGACACACTCGGGATTTAACGCTGTGTGCTAACACCCTTCTTCACAGGACACACACATTTTAGAAGAGGGTTAAGATAAGCCTAACACTGAAGAAAGGAGCCAGCTGTATTTCCTTGGAAAACTGCTTACAGACAGCGCCTGCAGGCTTTGCCGCAGTCCAGAGTAGGACTCGGCCCTTCTTCCTCCACCTTCCCATCAGGAGCTGGACGCTATGGCCAGACTCAAAGTCCTTATGAGTTGTCCTGATCTTTGCTCTTTCTTTTCTTCTTTACACAAGGATCCTTCCCCGGCCACCGACTTCTTTCCAAGGTCTCATCTCCTGAGCTCCTTTAACCCAGCCTTCTGGCCCAGCAAGACCTCCAGCCCTCACGTTACCGCTGTTTTCACAGCAGGAACCATAAATCCAGGCAGGTGAGGCATAACCCATTTCTACCGTAGAAGACGAGCAAACATCCATGGGGTGACTGCTGGCCAGCGCCTCGCTGCAGCTCCGAGTGGGGGGAAGAAGGGAGGAACCGCAGCGTTGCAAGAGGAAAACTGTGCCTGCCACAAACTTCCTTCTACGAACAGGTTCAGAAACCCTTCCCCAATGGATTCCTCTGCTCCATCTTCACCTGCCTGTCTTACGCCGCTAACATGAACCTGGCTGGGCCCTTCAGAAGCTGCAGTCCCTGGGCGCACGCAGGCTTCCCAGCGAGACGAGGCCCTGGACGCCAAGCACGCATGGACACAACGCAGAGAGGGGCTCCCCAGCAGCTCCCTTGGCACGCACATTTTAGCGATCTGAAGCAATCCGAAACCCCTAATCCGAAGTTTCTACCTTTACTCCAAGTTAGTGCCGTTCACTAGCACGTACTATGACAACTCTCTCTCTTGCTCTCACTTTTTTCCCTTCCTTAATGATGCTTCATGTTTCTTTAACGATACTTCAAGGCAGTAGGAAACTCCACTTTTCCTTTCAGATCACTACACTATCAGCAAGAGGAGGAGATCAAAAGGAAAAAAAGAAAAAAAAAAAAAAAAATCGCAGATGCCATTGTCAGAGCCCGTTCCTGGGCTTGGCAGGAGTCCTGCCCTTCAGAACGCCCTGGCAAGAGAAGCTAGGGCAGGGGGGAGACACACGTGCAAGCACGCCTGCAAGACGTAATGCAAGACATGGGAATGTGGAATTTATGCTTTTTAAGCCAAATTTACAATTCAATTATAATTCTCTGTGGATGCAATCATAATAAGTTTATAATTATTAACAATTATAAACATGACAGTAGAAGCTATTTAGTTAGAAGAAGAAAGGGCTGCAACAGCAAAATTTTAATTGTAATTCATGATGATTGAAAAAGAAGCAGCACTTTTCACAGCAACTATGGCCTCAAAGGAGGCATTTCCAAGTACAGGGACTGTCTTTTTTTCTAAGACAACCCCTCTTTCAAACACAATACATTAAAGAAAGCCCACATTCAAAATCTGGACAACATTCAATTAATTTCTCCAATTGTGAATGCTCTATAAGCTCACCATCCACCGAAGTAAACGATACCTTGATTTCAGAGAATCATTTATTACTATGACCTTTTCTACTGTAGCTATAGATTTGAGAGGAAGACGTCACATATTTACATGCCATTTCAAAACACTTGACATCCTTTTATGCCATGCAAAGCCTATACTGAATATGGGTCCCTTTGGTTCATAAATTAGGGAAAGCCAGGGGAGGAAACTGCAGAATTCAGCAAAAAAAATCCACTGACACACTTGCTGCTGCTTTAAGCCGGCGCCGGTCCCAGCCTCCTCCAAGGGCAGCACCTCCGCAGCCTCCAGCCCTCCCCAGGTTGCCACTTCCAAGTTAGGAAGAATCTGGGAAACGATACCGAGCTGGCAGCGAGATGCAGCTATATAAAGGTTTAACGGCGCTCACACATCTGCACGAGGTCTGTCGGAGCTTGAAGGTATTTACACAACTGCCTGCCCGAACCGCCAGACACGTATGGGGTTAAGCCAGGGAGGGACACGACCCACTTCTATTTATGTTTCAACCAGAGGCCTCTAGCAAGATGTATACTTTTAAGAGCAATTACTACAGGATACATAAATTAGAAGGTATTTCTTTAAACAAAATAAATAAGAGCAGCAATATTCTTGGATGCAAGCAAACAAGATCCCACAGATTTGCATTAGTTGATTTAATGATATTTCTGAAATGTGGTTGTATTCCAGCCTCTCTGAAGACCAGCATCAAAAATTAAATTTAAAGTAGTATGTTTATTGGATCATTCTTCTCTTCTCAAAAGCAACTCTCTAGATCTTCTAAATTATTCTGAGGGGAGAGCGGCCACACACGAAATTGCAAGTATCAAACGTAAATGGGTATCAATTACAAACTAATACTTATTCAAGTTTCCAAGTCAATGAAACTTGGCTGGGGAAGGTCCAATCAACCATCTAGAAAAAGGAGCCCTACTACATTTAAAAATACTTCTGGGCTGGAATTGCCTGTTCTCCCTCTTTTAACGCAGAGCCTTTGCATGCAGCTTACCAGGGCAGTATGCATCAACGTCCAGTTTCTGTGCTGAAGAAAGTGTTGGTGAGCCAAGCTCAGACTCTGGGATTCGAGGGCTCTCAACAAACTTTGCTTTCCTCAAAGGGGCTAAGGAGAAGGAGGGGGAAAGAGAAAGAGAGGTCATGAGTAAGGGAAATAGCAAGCAACAGATGGAAGCACTTAACTAAACGACACTGTCAGGCTCATATCAGGTTACTCTTTTTTTTTTTTTGCCAGGAAAAAAAAAATTATCTGCATTCTTTACAAAGGAGATGGCTCTTGCTAAAACTTTCAAACTGCACAGTCTTACTTTAAAGCGTGCGAGTATTGAGGCACATTCTTGATACTCTTAAACACTTCCTTTTTTCCTACTTTATTAAATAAATTTTTTTATAGGAAGCAAATGGGTCTGGATTCAGCAACCGTAGAAAAGCTAAGATCATAGAGGTACACAGAGCCCATCAGGGTTTAAGATATTTAACTATAAATATCTGAAATGAATACACAAATTCTGCGTTCAGTAGTTGTTTCCTTTGAACATAAAATTTCAATTTCAAAGCATTCTGAATGTCTGACCAAACAGATTTGGTGTTCAACACAAAAGATCAGAGTAAAGCTAATGCTGCCCAAGACAATAAATGAGCACTCCACTTTTATCCTTGCAAATCCAGAAAAGATTCAAGAGACTTAAATAAAGACCAGGGAAAAGGTAAAACTGTCTGTAACAAAGCAGTAGTGACCACTAGCGCTACAGAAATGGGATTTTTCCATGTTTGAACAGCCTGAATTCTAAAAGACATGAAGTTCTGTGCAACATTTGTTCGTAATAAAATAATTACTAAAACACTTTCATTAATAAAAGTTTTTAAACAGGTATTTCTGCCAGACCAGAGAAACAGAACGAGCAAATAAGTCACACGCAGAGATTATTATATTACATTTCAGAGTTAAACTCACATGCCCATTAAAGTGAAAGGCTAATTTGAAAAGCCACTCTACAGCCGGTATCATGGGTCAGCATGCTTCATGCCGCTCTGATTCTCAGCATAATAGCCTCGATTTACATAATTTATATTTATAGTTCTCTGTCCTGCAAATTAAATTTGGGATCTGAAACTAAAGATGGGGGGGACACGTTTATTCTCATGCATCTCCTGTAATAAAAGCTCAACAGGCCAACTGATGACCTCCAAGGCAGCAATAAATCTCTCGCTTTTAAGGAGCCTGCACGCAGCCATGGTTGGCCCTGCAGCTGGAAAAGGCTTAGCAATTCTGATGAAGGAACCAGAAAGACTACACACAACAACTAGCTGGCTCTTGCTAGCTGAGCTGGTACATAAATGATCACAGGAATTTTTAAAAGAGGGGTGGGGAAAACAGAGATAAAGGTCAGGGTATGTTTTTTGAATAGAAAGTCCTCGTGAGGCTGAATATGGGCAAGGGATCAGACCCCTCCTGTCTGTACCCAAATAGGTGCTAAACTCCCTCCTGGCTCTCTTCCCCCTAATGATCCGACCCAGGAGACCTGATCTGATGAGAGGAAAAAAGGTACCACGCTACCATTTTGCACAAGAAAATCCCGGATGAATATTAGATATGTTTACAGCACGTTCCCCTCCGGAGTCCATAGGGGCCGGTGTAACATGAGCCATGCCAGGCAAGAGGAATGCGAGAGGCTGACGGGAGATAAGGGCAGCCTGAAGCCCCCTTCTCCCCCCGGACCAGCCGCCGTCCCACCGGCACACGAAGCTCACGGACGTGCAGCCCAGCTCAGACACACAACCTGCTGCTGAACGCCGCAAGCCAGCAGTCAATTGTACAGACCCCCCCAAGCGCCATACGTGCCCACACGAGCACCCCAGCAGCCTGCCAATTGGCCAACACCAGTGAAAAAATTATTCACAGTAACGATCTTCTGCCAGATACTGATGTAATGAAAACATGTAAATATTGAGAAGATTATTACTATGGCACGAAAATTGTTTAGAATAATAATTCTGCACAGGCCAATCTACTAATATTTCATTTGTAATTGCAGTTTGAACAAATATGTTTATTTCAAATATTTCACCATGGCCCCAGCAACAGTCACTTTTATAATATATATTAGGAATAGCTCATCTTTTCTTTCTTCATCATTTCTGGCTAACACTAGAACCATAAATCATCCGATGCGACACTTAGCAATGCTCATTTTGTTCTGAAATACAGAACAAACATGGTGTTCACAGTTCAAGAGATGGTAATGACTGCAGCGGGATGGTCACCAGAAGGTGCTGCACTAAAGATTATTTGAGTTACTAACCCAAAGAGGAAGAAGACATTTTAAAAACAAAGAGAGGGCTGATGATACCCACTATGCCACCATCTGTGTGGGCTCAGAAGTCTGCAGAAGATGCAGAACCTGGACGTTTCGATAGACCAGCACCTAACAGGTCAGCTCCCATCCGTACGGAATGAATACAGCAACCTCCCACTTCAGCGTGGGTTTTGTTTCTGGATCTTCTTTGCTCCTCACTGAGGGGCTGACCCCGTCGCCCGATTAATTCCTGCCTTCTCTAAACAACTGACCTGTGACAGCAGAAGTGATCAGCTCCTGGATTCAACAAGCTGATCCACTGGTTTTTCTTTTGAGGGCAACAAAGAACTTCATATTAACAACCTGGTGAATTCTGCAAGTTTAGTCATACACCTCATTTTACAGTATTTATGTTTTTGTTCCCTAAAAAGCATGACTTCAGTCTTAAAAACGCGTGCTACCACCAGACAAGATACGCTATGTCAACATGACTTAAAGACAACAGTTTACTTTAAAAGGCTCAAGTCAATACAATCTCCTCAGTGTAACTGCAGATCGGGGAAAAAGCCACAGAGCAATTGTTTCTTTTATTTCAGATATTCTGAACCTGAACAAGACAAAAAGCTCTCCTAACTCATATGTAACCCGATTACACGAAAGGAGGATTTTCACATAAAAGAACTAAGCGCTCCTGACTCCTGTCCAAATGAAGATTATCCTGACAGATTCATATTTGGGCATTAGTTTTCTGCTGGAATAAATAACAAATGGAAATGCCATAAATTCAGAAATCTGCTCTGCCATTTTTTAGCCAAATGTTAAAGGATAACGTTGATCTTTTTATAAAAGTGACTTTCCATGCACAACAGGTTGCCTAGGTCCTGAACATCCTCCCGGGAGCACAGGCAAATCTTATGATCAAAGTCATTGGGTGAGCATTTGGCACATACTATAAAAACTAACAAAAGCATGAAAAAATTATTTGAACTATTCTATACCTGCCTCGGTCCGTTAGCCCTCTTATTTCTGTAAGATTTTCTGTACAAAACAGACCAACTCTAGGCATTAAACAGCATCGAAATAGCCTTTTCTGTTACACAACTGCAATTTTTTGAGCAGAGAACAGTTATTTCTTCAAAAAATACTGGAAAAAAGGATATTTGCAATAACGAGTTATAAAACCGTAATGAATTAGGTGAAGATGTCAGTAGTTAGTAACGCTGTCTTTCTAGAACTGCGAAACGCACGTTTAATTCAGAAAAACATACTGATTACAAGTAGCCTAAAGTCACAACCTCGTCACTTGGGTCCCACCGCCTGTTCAATGGGAGACAGCCCAGGAGCTGATGGCAGCAGCCGGTGCCGTACGTACGCTCCACCAGCCAGACCTGCTCCCAAGGGCTCGATGACAAACACAATGCTGGCGTCATACAGGAACTGACTTGCTACTACTAATGTAGGAACTTAAATTTAAATAGCTAGAGAAGTTATTTAAAACAAATACCGCGCATTTTTGGGGCTAGTTCTTGCAGTTTTTAGAGAGATTAATCCCCATTGGTATCCAAGCCAGTAGAGCAAAACTGAAAATCCTTCCTTCAGTGCAAATAAAACTCTCATTCGACTTTGACAGCGACTTTTCGTGCGCAAGGAAAGCGATGCTAATTCTAGGGTAGGAATTAACCACGTAATGCAAAACAATTACCAGGGCAAGCATTCAGAAAGTTTAATTAGATGGCTCATTTATGACACTTTCTGCAGCAGGTGGTCTATCTTCCAGTGGGGACGAAGAGAGAAATCATTTTTTTCCTGGTTTTCATGCTAATTCTTCTTAATATCCACACTGACACTGTAAGTACTACACTGTCACCAATTACTGAAGTCTTCTAAACAGACAGGAATATAAAACAGCTTAAAAACTGTATAAAACGCATTTTTTGAAAAAGTATACATTTGAGAGAAACTGCCCTTCTAAAAAGGAAGAATTCTGTTGTCTGGGTTTCAGGATTGCCTGTTGATTATTAACCCGTAGGCGGCTTCTTACACTGGAAGAGCCATACAATGGAAGATACAGTCGATAAAATCCAAAGACCCGCTGAGCCCCAACAACGCTTCTTCACCAGCGGAGATGGGAGACGCTCCCTCTTCTTTCCTCTGAAGAGAAATAACCTTGTCACCTAACACTACAGCTAGGTGTGAATTAAAAAGCATACGTAAGCAAACACTTATTTAGAATAGATGCACAGGACTGCAATAAAGCCCTGTCAAACTAACACTAGGGACAATATTTTATTAGAAGCTGCAATGTCAAGCAGTCTGCAGACTGGCTTTTAAGAGTCTCTTTAAAAACAGAGATTCAGAGTATGCCCACCTGAGGAACAGAAACCAACAGCCCAATTCACAACATGCCTCCAACTTGTACGCCCATACCAGTTATTCCTGAAGCTCTCATTCCAGAGGCTGGAATGAGCCATACGGGAGAGCTGCGTGGGCCCTCCGACACAGAGAACACTTCAAATATCAGGAGCTGGTGATGGTTTATCCTTTTGTACATCTGCACGGAGCACTGGGATCAATTCCGGTGCTGTTTACGATCAACGCCAAGCATCTCATCCACTACCAAATAAAAATAAACCAAAGAAAAACCAGGATGCGTTTATTCTTTCAGAGTAACAATTTCATCTCTATTAGCATTGTGTTCTAGTGCAGCCTGTTGAGCTTCCTAATTCTACTGCATTCTCTACGTTACCATTTCATTGTCACCTAATTTACAGATGCGTTAGTATTTTAATTAAAAAAAAGGGTTTTCTTTAGATTAAAAGATATTGATAAAAGGGAAGTATCATGGATTAGCAAAAGGCTTCATCTACTAAATTCAGTTTCAGCTCTGAAAGGGACGTTTCACTACAAAAGGGTTATTAACATCTAATGACCTGATTGAATAAAGCATTTTTTCGGGCAGTTATTTCAGTAGATTTGAATTCATTCCAGTTTGACTACAATATATACACCTACACCTTTGTCTGCGTGTATACACCCATGAAGATACACAAGAAACCAATCTAGCTACGGACAAGGAGACGCTGGAGCAACTCTTTTTCCATAACAGAAACGATGGATTGACCACCCATGGGTACCCGGGAGCCTCTCCTTGCAATCGGCTCCCTACAAGCGTTAGAGAAACGTCCGTTATGGTGCCCTGAACTGCAGTAATGCAAACCACAACAGCTTTTTACTACACAGACTCACAGGCATTCGTCATTATAAATACAAACACAAGCGTGGCCACGCGCCTGAATTCTCCTGACTCGCTCCTACGGGGCAGGTCCTGAGCAGAGTCCGGCCAAGGAGCTCAGCTCAGAATCAGCTTTGCTCCCCAGTTTTGTCCTCTCCCTGCCTTACACACAAGCACAGCTGAATTTCAACTATGCTTTGAGCCTTCCTCTGCCAGAAGAGGATGAACTAATGAAATTTGCTATCTTTGTGTAAAAATACTGGGTTTATCACAGGCTGAAAGAGTGCCACGAATGACGAAAACGAGCGAACCGCTCCGTGTGTATTGCACGCTCATCTCTTGCGACCGGTTCAGCTGAAGAGGAGCTGAATTTCGCACTTCAACATTGTATTCGTAAATATTGTAAGCACATCATCATAACATTAATTCTGTATGGAGAGAATGCAATCCCCAAGATGCACGAGCTTTTACAAAATCCTGCCCAAGTTACGCTGTGATGGGAAGAGCCAGAGCACCGGTTTGAAGAGCAAACTTCGGAAACTCGTATTTGAAGAGAGTAAAAGTGGGCGCTTTGCGCGTCATCCGTTCCCCGTCTTTACTTAATAACGACGGCTGCCGTGCCAAAGGCTGATTCACGTGCTGGAAGCTGCCCAATGGCTACGTAATGCTGCGGAGAGTAGACTTTATTGAAGTCTCCCTTGGACTAAAACGTTTTAAGTGCTGCAGTGCTATTGATCCACGGAGCTCCTGGAACAAATAACTGTCAGATTCAACACAGCTGGACTACACCCAAAACACGAGAGGTGTAGCTTTCAGTGCCGCCTCCGATCCCAAATGACTCTTTATTTTGCTGAGGTAAGAGCCGTAAAAACAGAAAATTACAGACCACATGATTACTTGTGCTGTGGCCCTAATATACCAGCTTTGGAGGATTTTTAGGTATAAATTTTAAAAAGAAATCATTAAAATTAAAATAGTGAAGTTACAGGTTAGCATCTTTCTTTAGATAATCCAGCATTATTTTACAGAAACCACTGCGTAACGCTAACAGCTTTTTCCCTTCTGTTATTTGAGAGTATAAAAGCGCTTTTAATTACGTTTTAAAGCCTCTCTCCTTTCATCACACGGTTATCGCAGCACCGTGGGTAGGGTAGGGCAGAACATACAAGTAGGGAGAACAATGTGTTGTCTGGAAACATCCTACTTGTTCCAAAACTTTCAGAAAACTTGTTTAGTTTAGGAGATAAGGTCCTGAAACAAGAAAATTGAAGGAAATGAAGGTGGAAAGAGGAACAGAGCAAAAAAAGCAGGAGGAGAGTCCAGCGAGCTGGTAATGGAAGAACAGCAAGGGAAAAGGAGAGTTAAATAAGCAACTGTCAAAAACTGTCTTAAGTTAAAAATTCTTCTTTAAGCTGTAAGAAGTCTGTAACATGAAGGCTCTGCCTACTACTGCTTTTGAAATTTTTTTTGTAAAAACAAGGAATAACCTTTCTGGGGGAGTGGATCCTGTGATCCTGCGGGACCACAGAGAGCTACCAGAAAATTATTTCAGCCTCTCTCCAGATGAACAGTTCTGTATAGGGCACAGAAAATGATATCAAGCCGTACCAGTAATGTTACCAAAAGATGTTCAGTGACCTCAGAAAGGAATCTTCTAGAAAAGTATTTTAATTAAATCAAACTCATCTTACTTAAATTATTACAACCTCTCTCAAATAAAACCAAGTAATTGATCAAAATCAACTTCTGTATGAACAGGCACTCCTAATCCATTTCCAAGGGAGAAAATAACTTGGTTTTGAAAGGCTTACCTGTATTTTCAATACACGCGGAATAAAATAATACATATTTCTGTGTGAGGTGTTCAATAATGGCTAGTACAGCGATGTTTGCAATAAATTTGTGTATTCAGAAAGAAAATAATTTCCCCTAAAATACTAACCTGTCTGCAGTCTGCACTTCCAGAAAAAAACTTCAGCTCGATTTCCATTTTACTTACTACTATGCAACTATTTTCTGTCATTTAGAGCAAACGGAATAGCGATTTGTTATCAAACTTATCCCTGCTGGAGACAACAGGCAGCAAACCAGCCCCCTCCTGGGTCACCCAAACGTTTCAGTTTTAGGTTAGCCCAGTCAGAGCGTCCCAGCATGAATCTGGTGAGCAGCTGTTGCCTAGAATACTCTGGCAAGCCTTTAGGAAGAAAGTTGCTCCTATTAATGATCCCAGAAAGAAAAAAACTCTCCCTCTTTCCCTGTAGATAAGTTTATTTCCAACGTGGGCTGCCAAAAAGTCTTTATGCCCGTAGGGGAGACAGCTTTGAGGAGAAGCAAGTTATTTAATTAACATATAGACATGGCAGGAGGAGGATACGGTGCTTTCATCTTTCCATCCAAACTCGTCAAATTGTTTTTGACTCCTCGGGACTGTGTCACACTAGTAGACCACTCCACGTCATTTCTCATCTAAAATTCTTCTTTTCAGCATCTTCTGAAGTCTTTTAAAATTGCCTCTTTTAGTAGAAATTCCTCATGTGTGACTCAAGGTAGAAACTTGTGTATAAGAGGAGGAGGATGAAAGAAGAGGAAGGAAGTCAGCATCACTTGCTCCAGCTGTCCAAGTCATCTTGTTACAAAAACAAGCAATTCACCCGCTAACATTTTTTATGCATTTCTGTTGCAGTCAGTTTTCCTTTTCATGTTTCAGACTTTGGTTATATTAAAAAAAAAAACAGAGTGAATGAAGACCTGGGACTAGAGGATGAAATCACGTCATCCACATTTTCAGCTTACGTAAGATCTGCTCAAATACCCAAAGAATCTTCCCAAATGGCAGAAACGGGACGGGGCAGAGCTGGAGGGGAAAGCGTTCCTCACCCCCCTCACATCACATCCCCTTTCCCAACAGTTTTATTTCATTAAATGTTAAATTTAAAACAGATGAGAGGAGAATGCAACAAAACATGAGTGCTGAATCGCGTTAATCCCATTCAATCTCCTACTACCCTGGAGTTCTTCTTTCAGCAATTCAGTGACTCAAATACTGCACTGGCACTGAAAATGAGAAAAACTGTCAAAAAAAAAAAGACCTGGATATACTGTAAAGGACATTTATTCTAAAGAACACAGCAAAGGGCTTGGTCACTTCAATCAAATCGTAGGTAACCCCGTTAGTTCGCTCTTTAGAAAGAAACTGTTTCATCATTTTCTAAACATAAAGCCCGACTCATCAAAACACAACGCTCAGATTTCAAGCTAAACTTTCATGAGAGAAATCAGAAACTAATTAAACAACTACACATTTTCCTCTTTTCTGTATGAAGCTGATTGTAAGACAAATCTTGGGGAAAAAATGCCTGGTTGCTACAGTGTCCCCAACAAGGGGCTTTTGTTTCATGAGGCTTTTTTAAATTGCACATGTTGAACACAAGTCAGGCTGTAGAAACCTGGCTGAACATTCAACATAGCTTAATTTATCTCAAGTCACTAGGAAAAAAGAAAATATATTTAACTGAAGATTCTACCCACAGAAGAAAAGAGCAAGTGTAATATAACCACTTCCAAAATAAGGCTGATCTTCCTGGTAGCGTATGTTTTCCTCTTCCGTACAGTTCTTCTCTCCATTTTTATTTACACTGAGATTTGACTACAATATTTGAATCACAACGTGTAGCTGTGAAGCTACATTAAACTAGTGTGTTCAGAATCGCTGTTCTCCTACCCCATTACACCATTTTTTCTAGTGCTTGCCATGGAGAGCTCAGGAAACGGTGAGCTCAGGAAATGGTGAGCCGCTGTCCTCCCCGTAAGAACGGGAGTACGGCGTTCCTGGAGCTCAGCAACCTGTCTCTAGCAGTGAACACCAGACACCTAGGAAGGAGCATGGAAAAGGGGATGGCAAGAGCCCTGTACGGTCTCTCGCACGTTGCGATGCAGGGACTTTGAGCCAGAGGTGTTACCCCCGAAGCCCACAACAAATTCACCTTCTGTTAATATAACCAGTCACTTTTTGAGATGGATTTTCAGCACTCACACCACCTTGCAGCACAGCTTCCTGCAAGTTAACTACGCAAGTTTGAAAAACCGCTTGCCTGTTTTGCACTGCCCACCTTGTTTCTGAAAACTCAGGGAAACCACCAACTCAAATTCCCCTCCGCACAGGCGATGACTCTCCCAAAGACATCCCAGCAGGCTGGTGGAGCCTGACGCTGCTAGGCAATATTCATGTTAACTTTTTCCTAATATATTCTGTTTATCCAGGTGAGCATTAGCTCTGCCCTTCAGGCCGCTTTCTATTAACTTGCTCCATGCAGACATCAGGCCAATGGGTCTGCAGTTTCCCAGAGCTCCCTCAGAGCCCTTTTTAGTCCTTGATGCCGTAATAATCACCTGTCAGCCACCTGGTGTTAAGGAAGTTATAAACGAGAGGTTACCCAGCAAAGACATCATTCAGCATCCCTGAACACCTTCTGATCCTCATGCTTTGTCACAGTTCGGTTTTATGACCAGCTCTACCACTGCTGCCATCTGAGACAGACCCACCGCTCTGTCATTCTCTCTTTGCAGCGTCTGTATCTGCCAGGTTGGTACCCGCTGCCTCTGCTAAGGCTGCGTGTGAGGTTGGGCTGTTCTGAATTCTAGTGCTCCCCTGTTATTACAGCAGTAAAAAAATTAAAAACGGCACTAGGCTTGCAAGGGATCTGAAAAAGAACAACAAAAAGGAATTATTCACTCTAGACGTTGCTGCGAGAAAGCTGTTTAAGTATTTTACAAGCAGCCAAGAATGATCAAAGGTTGGCATCGAATTATATAGCCAAATTAAATTTGAACGGAAGTGGCAGGGGCCAAGGCCAGGAGTAAGTCTAAGTTGCACATCAACAAAATCTAATTCATTCTCCCACCATGTCCTTAAGATCATACCAAGATACTGTAACCATCACAAGAGAGAAGGCTAAACTGTAAAATACCCTGCCATTCACAGCCCAAGCAATCCCATGTTAAAGCACGGATGGGACTAGATCCCGTTCACTATACACCACCATTGGTTATGACCAGGACTACACAGCACACAAGCTAATATAAATTCATTTCTTGATAACAGCATTTAAAATGAAGGCAAGAGATGTGAATAGATAAGGTGATTTTATTTATGTGTCAGTCATTCAAATTTTGCTATGCTAAAACTAATTTAGTTGGTGTAGCTGATAACGGCAGACCTGTAATTACACTGACATGTATGCATAATTGTTCAATTGATATGAAACTGTATTTAGGATCCATATTTCTTTGGTGGTAGGAGCTTCACAGAATATTATATCCTTAAAATGAAGCTGCTTATCTGGCAAGACACGAGCCTGAATTAGCTGAACTTGTTTGTCAACACTTGCAAAACTCTATTATGCTGTGTTTACAAGGTGGGTTTTTTAACCTAAGGAAATTGCTACCATTCAACCACCTTTAGTTTTCAGTAACTTATCCTTTGCTTTTAAAATTCTTTATTTACTTGTAGAAAAAAATGAGCCGTTAGAACTTTCTGCTTTGAGAAACGATGACTGCTTATCAGCCTTTCCTTCTACAGAGGAACAGGGACAGGGAAACATGGCGTGCCTAAATGATTTAATTAAAACATCTGATGAACATGTGATTATTTGTGTGTACACGGACAGTTAAAGCAGACCGACTGGACCTGCCTCTGTCAGCGACGCTGGCAGCCACGGGAGAGCAACGCTTCTCAGTGTAATGGGATTTAAGACCCAACAATCTCTACAAGACTTCGGTGGCACATGCATCCTGCGACAGCAGCGAGATGTCCCACGAAGGAGCAGGTCCTGTCTAGTCCTTTAAGTGAAAATAACGTTAACTTTGCTGAGAAGGCAGTGCTCTCAGAGCCCATTTCTAAGCCGAAGAAGCAACAGTCGTGGCACACAACGAGGCCAGTGACCATTTATTGAAAGAAATGCACCAGCCTGGTGCATTTTGCATCCTTCAAAAAACATTTTCTCACTTACACCAATTCACTTCCATGGCTGAGAAGGTAAAAAGAAAAGTATAACGGGAAAAAAACCTGTATTCTCCTAAGCCTGGCTCCATCTTTGCAGAGAAAAACCTTATAGAAATTCCAAGTTTCAACTTTCCACAACCTGCGAACGGTACCAAACCAAGGAGGCTGCACTCTTCTTCGCAGACACGCAGGACCACAGCTCCCTCCACGACGCACCATCCATCCCTGGGTCTGAATACCTGTGCCGGCTGGCTGATTTTACAAAATACAGCCACAGGTGCCATTTGTGTGCCTGAGATAGGAATCAAGCTCCATTAGGGCCAGATTTTTTTAAAGCAGGGGTAAAAAAAAAAAAAAAAAAAAAAAAAAAAAAAAATAAATAAATAATTAAAGATCACTCTGTAATGCAAGAGCGACGCTTGGTCCAGCTCCGACAGCTGAAGACCTGCTGGTGACACCGGGCACAGCTGCTGCTCCTTCTTCTGCTGAGCGATTTTCCTACTCATCACAGAAATTTTAAAGTAGGGTGTTACAATGAAAGGATCAAAGATATCCTTGCTCCTCTGTAAGCTCCTGAGAGTGCTACTTTCCACAAAGGCAACTCCCAGAACAAACACTTGTTTCATAACCTGCCTCAGAAGTGCTGCCTTATCCCAGCTCGCACCTGCCTCGGTTCTTCTCTGCATCTTCAGAGCCCTTATCTTCCCTTTTTCACTTTATCTTTATCCTTTGTCAAATTGAGTGTTCTTTCTCCCCCTCTGAATTGAAGCTTCATTTTTTCCATCTACACCTTCTCCCTATCCAGCGTTCACAGCATCTGATAGCTGTCCCATCTCCCTGCAACGCTGATGCTTTCATCTTCCAACCGGCCCCTATCATGCCATCTCTCCTCTTCTGCTCACTCTCCTATTGCCCATTTTGAGGACTCCAAAGCAGATCAGGAGAAGCCAGGCAGGCGAGCTGCTTTTACAGCCCTCTTCCAGACCCTCTAAACAGATTTGATACTTTGCAGAATCAGAAAAGAGAGAGGGACAGAAATTCAATACAAAAGCTCCAAAACCACTGCTGAGACAATAGGAAAAATCCCACTGAGTCCGACAGCTCAGTGCCTTGGCCCTTAGCTCTTGTAGTACCAACCTTCTCTACATCAACGTTACTTGGTGCAATGTCCTGGCGCCCAACTACAGCAATTCCCCAGTGGTTTTTGTATTCATTGCTGGAAAATCGTCAAGTTAGGTATTACAGTGTGAAACCTTCCCCATTACCGTCACCAGTAACAGCATTGCCAATAATAATAATTTAACAGTTAGAACATACAGAATTACAGCGCTCGTTGTAATTTATTTAAAGGTAGGCTTGGGGATTTTTTGGAGGGGGACAGCTGATTGGTTTTTTTGAAGCGAATTTTTCTTTGCATTTAGTTCTTTTTAAAAAGCAACTGGTTTGTTCATAAATATGTGGTTATAGTAGAA
Source organism: Balaeniceps rex (assembly GCA_013401315.1). Taxonomy (NCBI): domain Eukaryota; kingdom Metazoa; phylum Chordata; class Aves; order Pelecaniformes; family Balaenicipitidae; genus Balaeniceps; species Balaeniceps rex. The sequence continues at coordinate 19,442 of VYZW01055635.1, forward strand.
GCTCAGCTTGGCAAGAGTTTGCATTTACTTTTCGGTATAGCTCCTTTAGATTTATGTTGTTCATAAGAGCAACAGTAAGACGAATTAAGTGCTGGACAAGCTTATTTACCTGTTCAAACTGTTTCTAGAAATTTGAAAGCGTGCCCTAGGAAGAACTGCAGAAAGCGAAGTGCTTAGTCTTCTTTTTTTTCCCCCCCATGAAATGAAATGAAGATGCAAAGCTTTGACAAAAGCTGAAGTTTAAGGGGCTGTTTAAGTTCACTTAGAAATAATTCTCTGTAGCCATATACTCATTAAATAGAAAATTGGACATTCTAATAGGAAAAAAAACCACCACAAGGAAGTTAAACCACCAACTTGTCTAAGTAGATCTTGATCTGAAAGATTCTACACTGAACAGAAAGAAAACAGTAAGTCTTGCTTCCTAAAGAAATAGGGTAGACAGGAATCTGTATACAAAAAAATTGTCTATGTTACATTTATGGAGAAAAAAATCACAGAACCGCTGTAAAAGAATAAACCAGGCAAACCCAGAAGAACGCAGAAGAGCAAGCAACAGTCCAGATCTTTCACCTCTGCATGAACTAACGTGATACTCAAACATATCCTGCTGAAAACAAAGGTACATAAACAAGCCTTTGTTCTCCTTAAGAGGTGAAATTTTAAAACACTGGCAGAGAACAATGTTAGGTTTAAATTAGCATCTGCCAATCCAGAGTTACCAAAGCTGACCAATAAATTTCCTCTGCTTAAATTTTACCGTATCTGACATTGTAAAACAAAGGGCACTACAGCTTTAGAACAAACTTGACACAAAGCGAAGTTATAACTGCATGATTATCACGTAATGAAATATTTATAGCGCAAACCCACTTATTTCGGAAATCAAACTATAACACAATGCTACATACTAAGTACTATTTTGATGCAAACATGAAAGCAGAAATTTAATCTTGTGTGTATAAACAAATCAAATGTGCAATGTTTAGATGGTTATTGCATAGCAGTGCTGGGTATTTGGCGATCAGAAAGAACGTTTCGGCACAACAGTGTATTTATACATGCATAAATGCCTTCTGTCCAAATATAAACCTTTAAGCAGCATGGTATGAGATAAAACTAAGCCCATATGTTCTGTGGCAGTGATTCCTTTACTAGAAGACAATGGGGAGTTATTCATTCTCATCCCCTTATGCAACCTGCCCTCGGATTAAGTGGGCAGCAGAAATCTGTCTATTTTCCAGAGCAGTACCAGCAACAGGTATGGACCCACATCGCTCATTTCTCATGCGCCAAACAGAAAAGCTTTTAGAAATGCTCTAATATTTCAGAAAATTTACATTTCCCATTTCCATGCCTCTTGCCTATATAACCAGGCTGATTTAGGAACATGATTCCAAAGGTATCTTTTCTAACTGGGGGTATGGAGGAGGGAGGGAGGGAAAGGATAAAGAAATGATAGTTGTGTGTTCAAAAAACACTCAAGAACAACTGACTGTCAAGACCTAAAGCAGCACCTGGTGAGGCATCAGGCTCAAGGCCATCTGCCATTGCTGTTAGACACAGAGCTCCTTCAAACAAGCCACCAGTAACCCTATCAAAACCACCCGGTGAAATCAGGCCTTTCTTTTGCAATCTTCAGCCAAGTCAGTACCCACCAAGTCATCAGAGCCTCAGCGTCTGCATGGGACAAAGTCCCAAGGGCAGAGGCACTCGGGCAGCCATCACAAGCCCCAGCCAAGTTCGGACCACGACACACATGGACCAGACCTGTGGGTCCCATGAGATGTGAAGAAGGAGCTCCCTGAGATTAATGTCAGCAGCCTGCGCGGCCTTCAGTTACAACATGGACCCTAAATATCTGGTTTAATAAATAAACACTGGAAACAAAGATCTGCTTTTCTTCTTTTTTCCCCCCTTCGGTCAAAGTACCATTTCAAAACAGTCTGGGTTCATTTGTTTTCTCATTTCATTTAGGCTGGAGGATGTTTCTTCTTTGTTGACAGAGAAAAGTACCCATCTCCTGACCATACCTGTCAGCTGTAGCTGTAGTTCAACAATCGGGGTACTTAGAGGACTATTGTTCAAACTGTTAAAAAAGCTGATGCTGGAATAAGAAAGCAGCTCATTTAGAAATGTGTACACATATTATCTACTTGGGGAAAAAAAAAAATCATGAAGAACCATATCTTGGTAACAAACGATGTGTTATTTCTTAATGAAGTATACAGAAGAGGGATGGGTTACACCAATGTGTATTTTGAGGTGCAAGAGCCATTAGTAAAGGTTTCTGTCTACAGAAGGTATGCAGGTCTATAGGAATACAGCTTGAACGCTGGGCCAAAGACATCCTTGATACAACTCCAAATCATACGCATGTGGTTAAATCAGCAATATATCCAGGAATGGAATTATACAGCTCCAACAGCTACTCAAGGGAAGTCACCACAGAGCAAGGAAAGAGAGAGCAAGTGCCAAAGCAATGGGCCGGAGCCGCGGATCAATCTCGATTCTCAACTTTCTCTTTTGGGCACTGGTCAGGGATCTGTGATGAAAACCCAGCACACAGCTCTGCGATATGTGACCCCACCACAACGCACAGCTGTACACATGCTGTGGGAATTTTTAACACATGGCATCATTCCAGACTTAGTTGTGATGAGCCTGACCAAAGCTTCCTACATGGTTAGAGGCAACCAGGTACAGATGACATCACATTAACTTTTTCAAAAGCAGTGGTCAGTCTTTGGACAAATAATCCAACCCAATAACCCAGTGTGATCATGCAGGACACGGGAAGGAGAGTTTCCAAAACAGGTTCTCTTGTTGTTATAGAAGTAGGAAAGGATTAGAAAACAAGGAGCTAAGTTGGAGAGAAGGGCTTTTTCCAAAAGAGAGCGTCCTGTGAAGGCCCCTCTGCTTACAAGGAGAGGCCTGATCAAGTGCACAGGACATCTTTGAGGGCATGCTCTAGGAGCAGGAGGAGGAAAGACGTAGCAAAGGGAAGAGCGATGGCCTGATTTAACTCCACAGGAGGCTTCCTACACCACCTTCTCTTGCTATAGAAACCTCTTCGCTAAGTCTAAAAATTAAAATTCTCACACACCAGAAGTGTAATCGTGACAGATGCTCCATTTTGTGCAGCACCAGTGTGAAATAAGGACAGACTTCTAGCTCTGAGCTTCTGAAAAGCCATGGAGGTTCAGGCTATTTTGTTTGCCTTGTAACGTTATCTGCACTAAACATAAACCTTTGGGGTTCTCCCTTTGTTTAAGCATATACACAAATATCTGAAACGAAAAGCTATTATCACCTTTTCCCAGCTATAGTGCTGTGACGACGTGTTTACCCCATCCTCGGCAAGTCTGAGCAGCTGAACAGCCTCGATGCAAAAAAAAATCCTGGGGAAGAGCAAATTATAAAGGTTCTGCAGGCCCAGCAGGCAGGCAGGCAGGCATCTCACACACAAACACCAAGGGATTTTCTGCATCTCTCTTGCGAGGTCTGTTCTGTCAGTAGGGAAGGCAGCTGTGCGTCAAAACAAGACAGAACAGGGTTCGTCCTGTAAGCAGCATTTGGGAAAATCCATCCTAAAACTGATTAGTGACTTTCAAAAGCCAATAAATATGATATGCCAGTTTTTTCCTTCCCTCCTTTTAAAAAATAAGAGTTACATCCAAACTATCCTGAAATGAATGCAGAAACGTCATGAGTTTGACAGGTCTCCAACAAAAGCAAAGCCCTCAACACAGGATTTGGTTTAATTCAAGAAGTTATAACTAGACACAACTGTTTACCTGCATAAATTTCAGGGACAGTTTTGGAGCTCCCAAAAAACTTAAGTGGGAAATGTACCAATTGCACATGAAGAGTTATGTTTGTTTAATAAAGATAAATGTACATATGTGGGTATGCACTGAGACACAATCATCCACCTGCTTTATTTCTGCAAGCCCAGTTGGTTTCCATTAAAGTATACGCCTGTCAAAACAAATCACAAGTCCAAAAATAATGGATGAAGCATCCCAAAAATGGATAGTAAGAATTGACACCACAGGAAAAAAAAATATTCAGCACACGTTTTTGCAAACGGAAGAGGATCCTCCTTCTCCAGCAGGTTTCGTTGCTGGAGACATCAGGGTTTACCACACTGGAGTACAAGACAGGACTGAAAATGCAGGTGCCAAAACCACAATCAAATGTTGCTCGTGTGTGTGTGTGTGTTTTACATCATTCTTTTAAAAAGGGATGAAAATAATTCTGACAAAATACAAGTTTTCTAGTTGTTAAACCTCTGGATAGCCACAGATTGCAGCACATCAGGGAAAATTAAATGGAAAATTAATTATGCCCGGAACACATCACGCATCTTGAAAAAACCCTGAATCTAACAGCACTTCACAGATAAGTCAGTCCTTGTCATTACTGTGCAGTTCAGAAATGCAAGAGTGGGCCTCCCATCCAACCTCCACTCCTACACGAGAAACATGAATTTCAGATCAATGTCATGCTGACAGTATGACAGTTAAAGAAAGCAATAAAAAGAAATGTAAGCATACCACAAACAGTATGATATAAAAATACCTAAAAAGGATGAAAGCCTGGCCTGACACCAACGATTTTAACACAACACCCCTCAAAAATTAGGTGCAATGTGCGTGAGCGCTAGGCACTTGAACAGCTTTTCCTCATATTATACCTTGAAAGTGACTGGTTATATATTTGTATTTTTCCTAGTAGCATTGAAATAAAAATCTCACTCTCTTAGTGAGAAGCAAAAATCTCTCACCCAGCACACAGAGATTTTATAATCCACTCAAATCTAATTTGTGATCATTTTGCAATACAAAAGAAAAACCTTCTCTCAATCTCATTGTTCTCAAAATTTAAAAACAAACCACTCTTGATATCTGTAGTATTTTTCAGTACACTCCTCAGGAGTTCTTTTGTATTTTAGCAATGTTGAAAAGTGGAATTTTTTTTCATTGCTCATTCATTTTACATTTTGTATGTGAAATTGTGCACATCCTAGCAAGGAGGCAGCAAACTCAGATTATGTAAAAGTATTGCAACAACTAAAAGAAAAATAACCCAAGCAGCATAACCCTCACCGACACTAAAAACCTTCTAATAATGGCTTCCTTGTAAACCAGGAGCATCAGAATCCCTTATTCTACGTTGATTTTCTGCAGAGTTAAAGAGGCCGAGGAACGCCTAGCACAATTTAAATCAAAGTCCACGCAAGACAAATTGTCCAAATACTCACAAGGCTTTGTTTTCTCTCCCCATCACCTGAGAGCGTGCAATCTTGCAGCAGGAAGTCAGCAAGCCTGTTAATTCATGGGTACCGATGCCTTGAGAGCAGCACTTCAGCAAAGATCCTCCTCTGGTCCACACCTCTCCCTAGCGCTAGCTCCGTACCACTGCTCCCAACGTCAGGATGATGTTACAGGTGACACCTCCCGCTGCTGATGTCAAGCTCGGTTCCCAAAAGCACAACAACCACCTCCCTGCGGTGCCTACTGCCCCTAACAAGCATCACTTCTGCATCTTCTCTGTCCCCCGGGAGCAGGCTCGGAGATGATTTCAGAAAAGCTTACAGACACGGAGCTTTCTCTCTTCGTTAAGTCTCTCGGCATTAAAGAGCCTTGCCTTCCAGAACGCTGCAGCAAATGTAGACTATACGCCTCCCTTGGGGGGAAAAGGAAGTATTTTTACAGTTTCTTTCTATGGCGCAGTTTAATTTGCTCTTTTGTTAGAGCAAACTGCTGAAAGAATAGGTAAATAATGGCGCAGTACACCGGAGTGAATGATTCACTGATGCTCTCCTGAACATTTCGGAGTAAGCCAAAGGGCTAGCAATGCAGCCCAGGACCAGAGCTGATGAATGGTGCAGTGCTGCTGTTGTCATGGCAACTAGGAGAAAAAAAGCAGCACCATATAAGGAGTTGTGACATGGATTCTGGGAACAATTTATACTAAAAGGCTGTAAGCCCTTGGATGCTTTAAAGCTGCAGCATCCCCTTCTCCTCAGCTGGATACAGGTTTCATTGTTCAGACCGAAGCAGTCGGCACAAATCATCACAGGCACAATCGCATCAATCCAAGACACGTTCGCATTGGGAGCATTGTACCAAAACACAATGAAAATACACGATTTTGCAGTGGTTTAAAATAATTGAAATTGAAACAATTGAAATTATTACGTAAGGAAGACGGCAGGATGCTAGCCATGACCCAAACTAACATCTGTGAAAAACGAGGGTACCAATGAGACCCACGGACATCACACGGCTGCGTGCAGGTAAGCTCTGTCTTTCTGGGAGCAAGCCTGAGATGAACCAAACTGCAGCACCATCAGGTGGCTGACTGCCTGAGCGGCAGTGCCACGGACCAGAGATCCAGCCACTCCTCCCAGAGACAGGAAAACATCCCCAAATTAACCTGTAAACCAGTCGCTGTTGTGCAAGGAAGGCTGGCAGTGCCCCTAAAGCATCTCCAGATGAAGCAGTGCAGCGGAAGCCAACTCATACATACAGTTGCCATAGCGAGCTATAAACAAGACCAGGGTTTATATTCCACGCTAACACAGAAGGGAACAAAACACATTATTGTACGCAATCATCATCAGATGCTTTTCACTTAGGGCACGTGCTCAGATAGACAATACACCGTGATCAAGAGAACCGCGACTATTTCACCAAAAGCTGACACAACGCTGTAGTTCTGAAGTCTCTGCTCAGCAATCGAAATTTAAACTTTTAGATAATCCTTTCCATTTATTAACCTGTTTTATCCGAACAAACATGTACTGGCATGGCCAACTTCTCCCCAACACTCACACACCTAACGCAGCCGCCTCATCATCTCTCACGTTCACACCCAGCTGAGTTAGCACATTAGTTTCGAAAGAATAAGTAGTCCCAGAGGGCTGCAATTATTAATCTGGGTTTGTCACCATTAAACAAGGAACAATTAGAGTCTTCAAGCAGAGAGATCTCGGCTTGTTTAGTCCCTCAATTAAAATTAGCATCAAGAATATTTAACCACGTGCTAAAGATACAGAGAAGGAAGAACTAACAATCCTTACGGCTATTCCCAAGAGATACAAAGGAGGACAAAGAGGGACAGGGTGACGACAAGACCCCAGATCTCCCATTTCCCAGCACTACAAATGACATGGGTGATGGTGGCACAGGGGACATTGCCCGTGGGTGTCCCCAGCCCCGCTGGATCTAGAAGGTGATATTAATTGCCTGAACACACCTATAACGTTCCTACTCATTTCTATGACGTTTATTCTTAGAGAAAGTTCCCACATTGCCAAAGCGCAAGGGAGGAATGTTCTCAACGCGGGGGATTTGCAATGAAACCAATTCCTCAGGCCCATGGCTTCAAAGACACCGAAGCATCTAATTCACGCTGGATACAGGAGGAATGAGGCCTTCGAGAATCCGAACCTAAACATGTATGCCACTTTTAGAAAAACAGGATTTATTTCCTAAATTTCTTGGTAATATTCTCTCCTCCTCCCTCTGTGCATGGGCACTCACACACATGCTCTTTCTGAAAGAATCCTCAAGCTTGCAATCTGTCATTCAATAGAAAAAAAAAAAAAAAGAAATAGACAAGTACAGTGATGAATAAAATTATCCCTGCGCATATAAATTCACAGCATGTAAATTAAAAATCTTTCCTGAGGAGGAGTCAGGTGCGGCAGAGGGCTTTGTGCAAACCCTTTACACGTGGTGGGTTCCACAGTAATAGGATAAAGCATCGGTAGCCGAGTCTTCCAGCCCTATATCTCATCTTTTAACCTAATACAACGCTGGGCACTATTTTTGGCATCAATTCAGGAAAGCACTTAGATACATTCATCTCTATAAGCACCCTCCTGAAAAGTGATGCTTCCCTGAATGAAGGCGTACAATGCAACTGCATTACCTTCATGGCATCCACGGCTTTGAGTCATCGATGATACTTTGGATATACAGTAGAATATTTAACCCAATGGTTTTGAAAATGGTTGCTCTCTTTGTGCAGTAAGCATGGTAGCTTTTAAGTGCTAATTTTATTCCAGACAGAAATCAAAATGGTGCCTTCTACATACTTTTCGTGGGCTGATAGGGGTTTTTTTCCCTTTTTTTTTTTTTTAATTATGTATTTTTCACATTACACTTGCTAATAAAGCCACTGTTGTTACAAAAAAAAAATTACTAAACAGCATAAACTGGGGTTGAACACGCTGATCTCAAATATGTTCTTAGCCACTCGCTAAACAATAGGTTACACAGGCAGGAGAGGAAGAGCTGATTACTTATGCTTACTATTACTTCACCCTTTACAGCCACAATGACCTTAGCTTTTCTTAATCACCAGACTATTCAGCAGAGTGAAAATTGCAACCATACTGAATATTTATCAACCTCTGAATCCAGCCAAGTCTCCATACAGAGAAAACCCAGATACCAACATGTTAGCAAGTGACCTCAGCTCCTATGGAAAGAAACTTAACGCACCGTGTAACGTGTTCCTATGGCTTTTTACCAAAAGTGGACATTTTAACGGTTCTGTGGATGAAAAGCTGACTTGTTTACAAATCAGCCAGGTTAAGAACTTTACAATTATATTAGGAATAAATAAATAGATAAAGAAAGAGATAGACAGCATTGCTGTTTCTAGCAGACAAGTTTCTCTGCACCATGCAGGTTTCTTTTCCTTTTTAAAGGGCTAAGCTAATCCCTAAATCAACGTGTCACCCCTGATGCCCGTGAGAAGGGGCCATCCCAGTAGCTGCTTTCCCCTCCCCGTCGGAGCTGACAAAGCTACTCTGCTACACTGGAACGGACATGTGCAGACCCAGAATGACCCAAGATACTTTAGCCCTCGAACGTGAGCAAATCATCTTGTCAAGAGCCTAAAAAGTATTTTGTATTTAAATATTCATCTCTGAAGAATTCCAGAAAGCATAAATGCAGAAGTTGGTACAGTCACGTTTTGTTGCAAACGGTCTCAGGAATTAAATCTTTAGTAAAAAAAAGATGAGACAACAAAGTTTTTTATGTAACAAATAATACCATTCCGCTATCCAACCACTCCGCAGATATGGAAATTATGACATGAATGGGTTAGTCACACACAAATGTATGTAAGAAGCGAACAGCATGAAAAAGCCCCTACAATTGGATAATTTCTCAACAATTTTCTATGCTCTGAAGGTCGCTTTGAAAAATCCATGTGGCAACTGTCAGACGGACAAAAGCCTCTCTTTGTAATACTTCAGTTTCCCAGAATCACCCTCATCCCTTTTCCAAAAGGAATCACTGCTGTTATTGTGTAGGATTAACAACTGGACAGCACAATGAGACAAAGCAGAAGAGGAAACCATCACAGCCAGCGAGACTTTGTGAAATGTCTCCATGCACTTACTGTCAAACTGCTGGCTGCTTATTTTTATCTGAAAGCTCCCACAGTCACGTGGAGATTTTCTGAACCAAGTTGCTTATCAATCCTACCAGATTTTGAGTATGCTACGATGGCACTTATGAGACTTCTGTACAATCAGAGAGGGGTATTGGGCGAAACTGGGGAGAAACACATCAAAAAACGGTGCAAGGCTGTGAATTTGTCTTCACAAATCTAATATTAACTGCAAATTCTCTTTATTTTACAAATCATGCTGTTTTACTAATGAATAAAAATGAGGAGGGTCTTTACAAACTGCCAGTTGATCTCCCCCAGAAAAGAAAAAAAACCTTTTTATTTGCCAATACAGTAAATGGCCCTTCAACAGCCATCTCCTCCTGCAGCTGAGGGATTTTTTTTTTTTGCCTTTTAAATCTCTCTGATTAGTAGTAAATAAGAGAGACAGATGATAAGGAATAGTTAAAGAAATGTGATAAATACTATGAATAATAAAGAGCAGAAAGCATTACTTTCCCAGTTCCTTTACACCTTACATTAATGAAAGCAAACAAATTCCTATAATGACTGCACGAGGATGTAAAACAAACACCCTCCTTTTACCATATCAACAGTAAATTAAACTAATAATTTTAAAAATCATGCTAATCCACCAACGCACTGAAACACACTTTGAATTCTAAGTATATCAGGAGCTCCACTGGAGCCATCAAGACATGTACGTGCAAAACGTTATCACGTGTTTTCATGCTATACCGGATCGGGTCTCGCCGGAACAGGATATTTAAAACAGATGGAAAAGTATGCAAGCAGAAGACAGACACAGTCATCTTCCCAATCAACTTCCAATAGATTCTTGTGTGCGGCCCCAAAAGGGACCTCCAAACAAAACCAGGAGCCTACACTTTTCTTCTCTTGCTTTTGTGTAATAACAATTATCGGCATTTTATTGATGTCACCCCGTTTTGTACACATCTTGCTCAAGTCTGTATTTCATCCCATATAGTTCCCAAACCAGACCGACAGAGGCGTGTGCGTTCTCACCAGCTGAACGTCTGCAGCATGGCTCTACAAGACCACCTCCCCGGTGTCGGAGCACAGGTTTCAGCGAGCTGCCCAAATCCCTCCAGTCACTATGAATCACCATCCCTTTCTTGGAATTACTACCTGCAAAAGCCACTGCTGCAATTCCAGTATCTGGTCTTTTGAGGAACTAGCGGGACACTCCAAACAGCAGCCCTGCCAAATCCAACACAAGCTTTCTGAGTTTGGAGCTAAATGGAGTCTGACCTGCTTCCACTTGGAAAAAGATAATTATGAATACATGGAGCTTAATCTGCTAGGCTGAACTGTTGTGATTTTGAGAAGTGGGAGGAGGTTATCGTCTGTTGACAAGCCAGAGGCCCAGCAGATCTACACCAAGGCAGCTTGCTGAGCAGGCTGCAAGCTGTTAGAGAAATGGAGCTGCAGCGGTATAAAAAATTGCTCTTTCCATGGGGTACAGCTCAAACCCTCTGCAAATATTTCAGAGAAGATTAATGAACTGTTCATTAGATACGTGAATAGAAAGTCAGAGCTACAATGGGAGAGCATATAAACACGAAGGATTATAGTCAAAAGAAGGGGACAGAAGGGTAATAAATGAGATAAAGATACTACAAAGGCCTAAACTATTTGTAAAATATAATGCTTTTCATCCTTTCCTAACTGGAAAAAAGGTCTACAGAACCAGCTAATATTACCTGCCTCTACTAAGGAAGCCACACAAAACAGAGAAGAAAATCCCTGCAAGTAACTCAAAAACTAAAAGGAAGAGAAAACTGGATGAATGTGAGGATCATGGGAGAAAACTCAGGAAAAGCAGGAACAAACTAGCTATACATTGCACAATAAATTAAACAACTACAGACATGCGGCAGAAAAAACAGACTTGATTTATTTTTGTCATTTTTCACAACCTATGCTTTTTGTGGCAGAAAGGTTGTGGATTCCACACCTACCCATTACTATGTGGTAGGACAAGGAGAAAAAAAAAAAAAAAAAAAAAAAAAAAAAAAAAAAAAAGAGTTCATCACAAGCACACACGGAATTCCCACCCTGCAAAGTGCTGCAAGCAGCATATTCGTAGCGGAGGAAAGTACTGATAACTAGAACAGAAACTAGCAAGGTTTCAGAGACACTAAGCTGAAATGGATTGCATTTTGAAACTGCTTTTGTAATCCGCTACTGGATTTTATGATTCTAAAAGTCAAACCCGAACTTTTAAAAGTCAAGCTTGTTTTAGCAGCTACTCTGGTAAAGTACAACATCGTGTTCTTAGCTGTTCTGCAAAAGAGAAGGCAATGCCAACAGACAAACAGAAAGGAGCTCTGAACATCCAGCTGCACAGCCCCGACTCAGGACTGCAAACTGAAGGATACTCTTAAAAGGAAGCGTTTCAAAAAAAGCCCCCAAATCCACAAAATCCCACAAATCCCTCCAAGTGTCACATCATCAACCCTCCTGAAGAACCGGCCTCTGAACTACATAGCTGTTCTCATTTCCACTAAAAAGTTGGTTTAGGCCTTTATGTTTTAAGGCAGAACTTCAGCTTTAGAAGTTCTCAGTGATGGGAAACTCGTGCTGAAGACAGCCGAGTAAGGCACTGAAACTTCTTTTCTAAACTCTTTTCATGTCCTTTTATATCTCCTTCTGCCTGATTCTTTTGCACCTCTTGAGCTCCACTGCTACCGAACACGCTCAGACCACCATGAGATCCTGCAAAGTGACTCTGTCACAATTCAGGAATCTCTTCCTCCTGTCCTTTTCAACTTCTCCTTTCACCAGAGGGCAGGGAAAACAAAAGGTACAGAGTGTATCAGAGCTCCCTTTTGTAAGTGCAGATCTGATTATATGGGGTAAAAAAAATCTTTTTGGAGGTTTCTGTCAGTACAAACGCAGTACGCTGGCTGATCGTTTTTAAAGATGGGCATGGAGGGATGTCAGATTTTAGGCAAGAAGCAAGTTTCTCAAAACTGTTACCAGTAGAAATACGATGTCAGGCTTTTAAAATGGATGTTGGACTCCACGTGCCCTTGAAAATCCAACTACTTTAAAATCTCTAGGTGTTCAAAACCACAATCCCAGCAGATTAGATAAACAAAACAGTTTAAAAATATGCATGAACTATGAAAAAAAATCACTTTGCTGTATAAGTTTATCATTTTTCTGATGTACTCTCTCAGCATTCAAAATTTTAGCATAAAGTTCTTTAAAATTACTGTAACACTTCCACTGTGCATAAACCACAATACAAAGTGGAACTGAAACGCGCTCTGCTAGAAATGTCTCAGAAAACTAGAGAGTATTTGTAAAACAGAGAGATCATTTGCAGAATAGAAAGATTTCTCTGTCAGTATGAAATCCAATCTGTTCCTGGTTTTGACTAAGGTAGCGGCTATAATAAACAAACGATGACTTGTATACAGAAGCTTGTTCAAAGTTTTCTTACAGATTTTCTTACATCTGTTTTCTTACAGATTTTTGCACCAACGGACCTTAAAAGCCCCACTGAACTTTATTTAAAGTCCTTACCAGTTAACTTCTTCACAGGTTGGAGCCGAACACTGATAGACTGATGTGTGAGTAAGGGGGAGGATGGAAGGGAGCGGGACATGCCCTCCATAATCCGAATGTGCTGCATACCTTCGGTCACTGGGAGTGGCGGAATAGCGTAGTCGGGTTCAAAAGCACAGTCGTTCTCTGTGGAGGTGCCTGGTGGGAATATAAAAATAAAAAGGAACTGGTCAGAATACAAGGGAGTCTCCTGCTTTTTTTATCATTCCTAGACAGAGCGCTGTCCGGCTCGGGTGAGCGCAGCCGCAGAGCCACCTCGCTGCACGGCGCTGTGTCCTGCAGGAGCAGGGACGGCTGCTTTCTTGTGTTCATCTTGCACAGTCTTGACACTTCCCTTGAAGAAATTATATTTCTGCAACAGCATCTCAGCACACCTCTTTAGATTACGAACAGCATAACCATGAAGAATTTCTTTTGATTTTTTTTAATTTGTCTTTCAGAGTCCTAGAGTTCAGACAAAGCAATAGTCCTTTTACTCGTAAGTTTTTTGTGCGTTTAGATGGTGTATTTTCTACAAACCCTTCCAGCTGAATTAAATTTCAACATGGGGACCTTTAGCCTAAAAAAAACCCTGAAAATAGAAGAACAAAAGCCTCCAAAAGCAGCCACCTCCAACTCCCCTCTAACAAATGCACAGAAGCACCCAGAGCCACACAAAGCCTGTATGGGGGTCGCATCACTACAGATCCACACGGAAGACACCAAATAACACGACAACAAGCGGAGATAGAACAATAAAGGCACATATTGCTAACTCTTGTGATCAATATTAATGACAAATGAAGGGCAGGTGCTCCAGATCAGCAAGAGTTGGGAGCCATAAGGTTCCTCCTGGTAGCTGCAGAATATGGAAACCTCTGGTCAAGAACACTTGGTTCTCCACCTCTAGGCAGTAAGATTGACAACCTAACACAGACAACTAATAATTCATCTGCAAAACCAACTTAAAACTGTTAACATTAATATTTCATTACAGATGATGTAAGAAGATTACACTCGTACCACACCTTTAAGAGATGGATTTTAGCATTTAGTGCCTACTAATGTTTTTCCTCCATAAAGGCATTATTATTTCATTTCCATTGGATAGCTGTGTGGTTCTCAACGGCTTGTGAGAATATGTTTAAAAGACAAATTCCTGGACAGAAGGGAGGGAGCGGTGAGAAAACAAAAGGGTAAATGCCTCAAATATGTGGTACTCCAGAGGAGACGATGGACTAACTCTAGTCCAGACAGCCAAAGGACAATGTGAACAACCCAACGTGTTATTTATGATTGGAGGAAAAACCCATCTTGAAACAACTGCCAAAAATCTTGGACAAGCTCCTGAAGAGAACTAAGAGGTAGTATCATTTGTGGCTAAAATCCATCCATTACTGATGCCAACTTTCGGCACCATCTCTCAGCATTTTTGTGTCATTCTCTACAAGAAACCAAACCAAACACTAACACGCTTTACACGTACACCGTTTTTGACAGTTCAATAGACGACTTTTACTCTCTCCCTTACTGAACACTTGCCACATTCACGGTAGTTTACTGAACACATCTTCAAAGTCTATTCCTTACAGAGGTGATTTTCTTTAACTTCCGTATGCTCTAGTAAGTATGCTACAGTTCGATATGTTTTATTCATCAGAGACTGTCATTATTGCCACAAACTCTGAGCCAGACACTGATGTTTTTCTATTCATTTCATGCTGCTTTAATTAAGTGTGCACACGAACGCTCTACCGGGGTACATCCCTTTACGGGGGAACAGATCATTGTTGTTGGTTTTGGTTTTTTTTTTATTAAAAGATGCTGTGGCTGACAATATCATGCCTTTTATATATATATATAGCCAAATATATATGTACATATGTACACATATATGTGTGTGTGTGTGTATATATATTAAAAAAATATTTGGCTATAGTCAGAGAAAACTAAAATCACTGCCTTACCACCTTCCCCCTGCAGTTAATACCATTTCTACGTGAGCAGCAGCTCAGCCTTGCTTCTCAACCTGAGACCGACCAAGTGAGACAGCCGCGTGCCACCGTGACCCACCTACCATCAGCACTGCTTCCTTACAAACATTGAGTCTGTGCGTGGGGCCATCTCCAAAGCATTTCATCAGTCATCGTCAGTCACACACACTGGCAGTACTTTGGTGTGCTAAAACTGCATTCTTCTCACGTAATTTTGGTGTCCACAAAAGTTGTGTTTACATCCAAGCAAGCTGTCTAGAAGCGCTTCTAGAAGGCACGGAGTTTAGGACAAGATTCATCTAATGACACATTTTAGGGGTCTGCTTCAGAAAGAGAAGAATCCCAGCCCGGACACTCCACTGACTCCATCCATTACCTCTCCGTGGACTGCAAAGGGAGTTGAGGGCGACAGGCAGCTCCACCGCACCCACCCACGTTCAGCCAGCTGAGCACCACCCCGGGGTCTCCCATTTGACGCACATCTGAGCTACACACAACGACCACAGCTTCAGAGGTGGGAACGCTGCCATTTCTCAGATCTCTTTCCATCGGACGTTACGCAGCACATCAGGCAGACAGGACAAGGGAGGTATGTTGGAGACGCACGTGCTCTCAAGAGCAAGCCCAAGTCTTGCACGCACACAACACACGGGACAGTGCTACTGCTCAGCAGAGCTCAAAATCTCGAGTTTGATGATCTTGTTTCTGAGTTTTTCCTGCTAATCGGCCAAAAGATGCAGTGGCTTTGTTAGTGCAGTTGGGCATAATTTTTCCAGGAGGGCATAATTTGATAGCATGCTGCTAATATAGCAAGAAAATTGACTTCTTCCAGTTGTGCATTACCAATTGTAATTATTGGCTCCATATACAGCTTACTTGACATAAGCTGATTGAGGACTTTGCTTTTTCCAGGGTTATTGCGAGCTGAACACCTCTGCTGACTCTGCAAGCCTATTCATAATCACCTGCGAGTGCCAGGAAAGGCAAACCGGCATCAGTGCCAAAATCGGCATTGGCATCGACAGAAACAAGCTACGATTTTTTTTTTTCAAAATATATCTGGCGCCAGACATGAAAAAAAAAAGATTTGCCGTCATTGATTTTGATTCTTAAAAACAAAGTTCAAATTTCCTCAGGCTAGATTTTTGGGTTTGAGGGAACTATAAACACCAGGCATCTTCTGCAATGTAAGGTCTGGGAAAGACCTAAGAGTCTGTGTGCATTTCAGTGGTTATTATGGTGTAAGTTCGCACTATCTTTGACTGATCTTTACCTAAAACCAAGGGCAACTGGGGGCCGTATCTTCTACAGAAATAAAAGTAATGATATCTTTGCAAAGTCTTCAGGAGCATTTTCCCTCTTAAAATTCAAATGCTTTATAACAAAACCAGTGAACTCACAAAATATCCACAACATACTATTTTCATTCCACAGATGTCAAACTTTCTCTCTCATCCTTGCCCAAGTAAACAAACACACAAACAAGGTAATTGGAAACAGTCTTAAATTTGTTTCAGTCAGAAAGACCATTGGGTTTCTCAAACCCTCAAATTTGAGAGCACTCATGGCTGAAATAGAACTTTGATAGTTTGTCTATAAAATGTATTTAAATAAAATGTTACTGGAAAGTGTATATTTGAACTAATAAACTATTTCTTGATGTTTTCCAAGATCATAAAGCTTTACAGACAGCTGTAATACTTGGGCATCACACACGGCAACATGGAAATTTAAGCACGAGTAAGACGACTGCCTCGTTTCAGTTGGCTGGTTTATCTAAGCATAATAAAACCCCTTAACCCATCACTATGACCAATACGTGTTAACTTGAGCAGACAGATAGCAACTTATGGACACAGAACAGGGCAAAGTTAAAGATAATACTTTCATGAAGCCTTCTCCTTCCACACTGTAGAAACCCTGCGTCTGCAGTCACATCCATTGATCCAAATGGAAATATTTAGCACAGAAGCTTGTTTCTCCAAGAAGCTGCAAGTATTTTTTCACCTGTTTCCCCCTCTACTCCCTTTCATGCTGAAACTTCTTGCTAGCTACTGCAATTCCTAGAGTCATACTTATTGAGGCAAACAGATACAGGTTGGTCACTCTTTGGTATGTAAGTATTTGCAAAAAAAGCCCCATGTCCTCTGCCCAAAACTGGTACTTTTCCACAGCAGCCGAGATGCTGGATAAAGAGGCTGAAACGTAACCTGAGAGAACAGAATGCCTGAAAGACACGTACGGAAACCCAGCAGGCAGCTCCCATCAGCAGCTGCATCTGAGCTGCTGTATCTTGTAACAACAAACCAAGGGACAAAACCCAGACAAACGAAAGGACATCACAGGGACTAACAGCAAGGCTCAGCCTTCAGAAGTAACACAACAGCAGCCTCAACCGAGCCAACAGTGTCTGGAAAAGAGCAACCATTCATTCTGTATTCTCGAAGCGCAGAAATGCTACTTGTATGCAAGCTATCGTGGGCTACGTGCGTTATAAACTCCCTTGTTCCTTCCTAATTTTATTTTAACTCTTCTATTTTAAAATAAGAAAATTTAAAATAATACATTTTAAAATAGTAATAAAAAGATCCTATGTTCACAGAGCAGTTTCAGCTGTTGACGTTTCACAGGGCTTCAGGGTTTTATTTAACTCTAAATTCCGATCCCCCTAATTCTGATCGCAGGCTTCAATCACTTGCAATAATTTCGCCCAGGCAACACTGGAACACTGCCAAAAAAGAACAATGCTCTGGAGAAAATGTCTCCATAAGAAGTCATTAGGACACTATGACAACAACAGACTTGAACCTAAATGAAAGGAAAATTATTGCTGCAATCCCAAAGAGAAAATAAGTCAACGCACATAGCACCTACTAGAGCCATGCTTCCAAAAAATGCTCCTTAGACTCAAGAGCTGTGTGAAAATACCAGCATTTTCACAACTCTCTCAAACGAACAAATGCTTAAAACTCTAAGTAAGCTACTTCAAAGCACACGTAAGCCAGCACAGATCTACGAAGTGCTGCTGTCAGTGACAGAAATCCCCACTACACGGCTCTAGTGGCGGTTTTAACCACCAAGCCTACTGTGAACGATGGATACTGAACAAAACAGTTTGCAGAACCATTATTTAAATAATATAAAAACTATTTTTACTACTCTTCTTAGGACCTTTTACCCTGTTCCTGTAGGATGAAACAAAACAAATCGAAAGACGTAGCACGTGGCTGTTCAGCCCACCGGCAGGAACACACAGGTCCCCTCTATCCTATCGTGGGGTTTTGAGGGAAGGATAACCTGGTTATTGAGAACCTGCTGGGTTCTCCCCTTTGCAATCATGGGGGAAGGCAAGGGGTCACCGAGTGGCCTTTTGATTTGCGCTGGTACGTGCTGAAGACTTCTTACACTACCAGCTCCAACAACCGCCCTTGCGTAAAGCTCCGTCCCTCCGTCTGCAAAATGGAGATGCCATACGCTCTACAGGTAACACCTGCGCTGCACCATCAATTAGTCTAAACTCCTTCAAACTATACAAAGATAGTCTGTTTTGTGAATATTAGTAAATTTGTAGCTACGTGGATAATAACGATGATTACAAAACTCCGTAAGATTACATAGTCTTATGAAAAACACAAAATGTATATATAAAGGGTGAACGAACGAGAAACGAGTCACTGAGGCAGAACAACACTAAGGTTTACCTTGCCCAGATCGGCTCTGACGGGAGTCTACACTTGCCTGTCTTCGGTCTGGTGGCTCCTCGTTCCCTCCATCTGCATGAGAACCAAAACAGCAGAAGTAGAACATCATAGTGGACAGATCAGGCAGATGCAACTTTTCCTTGAGTACCATCACCTATCTTGTAGAACAGCAGAACAAAAGGTCCCTCTCGCAGACTGAAACTGGGGCAAACTGCTGACTGACTCCTTTGCTGTTCCTTCCAGTTTCTCCCCAGCTCACTGCAAATGAAATCTGTGAGGTCCTCAGGATATAAGTAGGCTTTTAATTTCCTCTACTGACCCCACAGACATTTGAATGAAATAGTAACCAATTGTGTATCTTCAATTAGTCCCTTTACTTCGGACCGTTATATCAAAATATAAAAAATATTAAGCATTTGAAGAAAGAGATCCAGAAAAAAGAAAAAAAAAAAAGAATATTCTTTGAAGTTGTTTCCCTTTAAAATCATTTGTCAGCTAAAAACCAGGAAGGCTGGGAAGAACAAAACCGCTCTCATTATGCCCTCTTGAAACTGTTTAGGAAAGCAGCTATAGTTAACAAATAACAAATCCATCTGGATAAATGTAGAGTGGGACATTGTGTACAATATTATACAATTAATTACATGCTGGTCTTCATTGATCAACTGACCAGATTAGAAACAATAGATATGCACATCAATACAGATGCTGGAGTACACAGGGTTTATGCCAGCTGAAAGCAAAAAGAAGTCTAGCTATGCAGATTGTGAAGAAGCAAAACCAGGCATTTAAAATGCAGGATGGATTTCAGAGGTTATTACACCTTATGGCAGGGGAAGGGGAAGCTTTTAGAATCTTTAAAAATAGTTTTGAAATAACTGAATTCTTAAATAGCTGTTTAAAAACTCAACAGTCAATTTTAGCATTTATCCTTTTTGATTATACTAAAAGCAGCTGCACTCTGCTATGTTTATATCTATGAATATCTATATATCCCCAAAGTTATTTGTTGGACGGGCCTGTTATGGCATAAAGTAATTCAACTTTATCAACTCACAGTACATGTGAGTTAATCTGTTACCTGGCTTGCAAGGTAAGCTGTGTATTGGAGCACACCAGCAGAACTGACAGGTGACCGAAAATTTAGGTCTACCGCCATGCCCCCAAAAAAGCAGGACCACAGCCCAGGCTACGGAGAAGTTTTCTGTTTCCTCTTCCCTCGGCAAAACACGTCCAGCCCTCGGTTTCCCCAAAGCAACATTCAGGCACCTTGAACGGGTGCCACCAAAGCAATTTTCTGTCACCTTCGCATTTTGTCCTGGTCACACACCAGCTGCACATAAAGGTCAGCCTCCTAAAGCCAGCTAAAGCAACCTAAAATCCTGTATTCTCCATCAGCTGCTCATGCCCCGAAAAGCCATCGCGACTGCCAGGTGCCAAGGAGGCCACAGACGATGACATTTTTCCTGCTCGCTTTTCTATTCTGGTTGCAAGAAGGATGTGACATTGCAAATCTGGCTGCAATTCTGACGTATTCAAGGAGCCTTTGTCAGCCTGGAGACTCCCTCCTGGCCTTAGTTATGTTGAGTCTTCCTACAGTCCGGCTGGCATAAAAGTGTATTAATAGATCACTATCTTTGTATTTTTACTTGTAATACACAATGTTGGTTTTGAACGCTGCTTTGCATACAGATACAATCATCATCGCTAAAGGCCCCCCAGCTATGAGCCCGCATGGACAACCTCTAAGTTATGAAGAAAACAAAAAACCTTTGAGTTCCAAACATAAATACACAATGACAAGATAATTATAAGGATTGAAAGTTTCAAAGGACGAGGGTTACAAACAGAAAGTCACAGTATTAAAATCAGGAGTAAAACCCTGTATTTATCAAAAGCCACATCATCATCATCAAAAGACAAACTTAATTTTTTTTTGTTTGGTTTTTTTTTTTTTTTTTTTTTTTTTTTGTTNGTGAGCGATGCTAAAGGAACACCTTGCCAGGACCATCCAGCTAATCCACAGGCGGGTCCTGGCAAACCTTCCCCCCCAGTATGGACCTGGATTCGTTTTGATGAAGGTGGACTCCTAACGGAGGAGATGCTGCAGGATGCGACCTCGCAGGAGATCACAGCTGCGAAGGTCGGCTAGGTGGCAGAGATGGACCCACAGCCCCATTCCACCACGAGAATAACGCAGGAGGTCCCCATGAGAATAACGCAGGAGGTCCCCACGGATGGGTAGACAGCAACACATTTGGCTTAAATTACATTTAAAAACCCCTCTGAAATAAGACTTCAAAATCTAATGCAATTTTTGCTTTTAAAACTAGGGTAAAACGAAGGAATGTTTAGTGACATGAAATTGGTTTGTAAGATTTTCTTTAATTCATACCGTAACTTTTTCCATAGTCCTTTGCAATAAGATTTAGACAACAGCTTAACTCTCATTTCAGTTAACTACTTTTGAACACCAAAGGCAGCTAATATTTCATTACGTTAATAATCCAGTTTCACTATCATAAACAGATGTTCCAAATTAACTTTAAAATGCCCTTTTTCTAATTCACCACAAAGAGCTACATACCAGCCAAAAACTCTAATATATGCCTGGCAGATGGAAGAGTTTTGAAAGTTAGGGGGAAAAAATAATAAAGGACTTTAAGGACTAAATTGGGCTTAAAAAATAACAGCATAGTAAGGGATGCCTGACCTCCCCAGTGAACGTTGCTGGGTGGGATGAACTCTGGAGGTGAAGGAACAGACCAGGTATGAACCCATGCTCACTCCAATTATTTTTTTGTTTCCATATAACTGGGCGCTCTTAAAAACTCGCGTTGCCCTCACATCCTCAGCACGGCTTTGCTTTAGTTCAGCCCCATTCCCACGCCTGCGGATCTCCTGGGGCCCTCCCTCCTCACCCAGCCGGGTTTACATTCTGACCTGCTTCTTTCAGACAAACGCGATCCGGCACCATTCCCCTACCCCCCGCATTCAGAAGATCAGTGAAAAATAAAATATCATTCACTGGGGACCGGGAAGTACTCCCAGCAACAAGAGCCACCATCACCCGGTGGTGGACTGGGGACCGAGAACAGGAAAGCACCTCTTGCTTTTTATGACGTGAGGTGCAACAGGGAAACCACAGTACCAAAGCATCAACCTGCATTTTATCACAGCTGGTTTGCAGCTCTTCCAAAATTTGGTTCTCCCATTAATGGGAGCAACGAGGTTTTTCCTTGACACCATTTTTGGTAGGGAGGAAACAGGAGCTGCTGTTTGGAAGACAGGCGGCTTTTACCCAATAGCTTTACTGAGAATCTAAATCCTACTTGGATTTTCTACAATGAAATAAATCTAAGAGACAAGCATGTTCTTTATTTTAAAAGAAAAAAAAAAAAAAAAAAAAAAAAT
>VYZW01055635.1:41588-61570 GCA_013401315.1 Balaeniceps rex
TTTTTTAAAAAAAAAAAAAAAAAAAAAAAAAAGAACTGTTAGCTTTTAGCCCACGACGAGTAGGTTTGGGTCTCTGGGAAGTCAGCTTCCCTACCGAAGCGAAGCAGGTATTTTCTGTGCATGGTACATTTACAAAATACAACGATGGGAGCTTAAAGAGATACCATGCCAACCCACCAGCAGCAGTACTGCTGGATACTTCATGCCTAAGTAGGAATTAATCTATTTAAGTTCACTTGGCAGGACAGGATCTCTCCTGTACAGTCACTTGGACGTAACAAAACCAGTTCTCATGCTTTGAGAACAAGCATTAACCAAGGTAGCAGGGCTGATGGTCTGCAGACCCGGTGGTCCTGCTCTCTAACGCTCTTCAACACTCAACAGTGGGATGCAAAATGGTGATAACTCGTTGCCTAAGCCATTAGGTTTGGGAACGGGAACTGCTGCACAGGATTCAGAGCCTGGTATAGATCTCTCAGGTAATTTGTAAGTTACACAATATATTAAGAGGGAGAGAAAGATCACAGTAAATTCACTTCCCAAAGCAATTTAGGAGGGCGGGAAAGGAAAAAAGAAATCTGATGACTCGGCATGTATTACGTCTTTAGTCGGCATGCAATTGGGCTCACCCGTTGCTGCTGCATTTGGTGCAGCTGCAGCAAAGGCTGTAGCTTGGGTGCAACACAGCATAACCTTACGGGTATGCTCAAAACCATTCGGTGGCTTTTAATGAAGAATATTTAGAGAACAAGCACACCGGTGTAAAGCTGTCCCTCTCACAAATGTACAAAAGTGCATGTGTGCACACACTTAATGTGCAAAAATAAAACCACAGGTTCACTGTATAAACGTAAGGCAGCCTGACAGGCCAGGGGCTGTTTCGGGAAGCCCTTTATCCTCTACCCCATGGACCACCGACCCTTTCCATCTGCCGTGCCCTGTACATTCCAGTAAAAACAGCAGAAAACACGGAACCTCCTGCAACCAGATCCAGGCAGTACGGATCCTCCAGGGCAAGAGTGGGCACCTTCTCCCTCGCAGGCAGGAATTGTGAAATGATGAATACTTGCAATAAAATATAAATAAATACAAACAAATCACTGCCAGGTAACGGGAGAAGGCTGGTACCTGCAGAATTTAAACTTCATGGTGAAAAGGCAGAGGACTGCAGGAAGATAAGGAACAGCCCGCAGTTAAAGAGTTGAACGATTGAACTATTTAATTTTTTCCTCTCTTTGCTACAAATCAAAATTTTGAGCACGCTCCATTCCCTGCAGCGGAGGAGCAAGGTTACTAGGGAACAATACCATACATAATTAAAGAGTTATCTTAATATACATGCAAAAAAAGGGGCAAATTACTGTTGCTAAGGGAACATTAATTCTCACGTTTTCGAACTTCTGACTGCTCAAGTTTATGGTCTTGATAGTGCTCACCCCTGTGTGCATCAGGACCCTGTCGTCCCAACAATACTGTTAGTTATTTTATTTATGCAGGATTTCAGGTAGTTGTTAGTATTCGCTTTAGCAATACCCATTCTTTACAGGCATGACCTACTATCTGGACAATAGTTCGCAGACAGTATCACTCATGGAAGCGCAATCAACTCAGTTGCTGTAACGATTGTCAGCGTGGTGAAACACCACAGTTATCGACAAAGCCTCAGATGCAACATCTAAGAGAGGCCACCAAAAGTAAGTCGGTTGTGAAATCATCGCTAGAAAACACAGGTATCTGTGTTAATTTAAAATAAAAATCAGAACAGAGCGAGGTAAACCTGGTTAAGGTGTTTCTACAGAAGGTGCAATGAGAAACAGAAAATAGTTATTTTTTGCAAATGTCCCAAAGGAAGTGAATGACATAGGAAAATATTGACTCAGTAGTCCATATTCTCTTGTATCTAGCAATGAGAGAAAGGAAAACTTTGTTATTTTTTTATTTTTAAATACATTAGTGTTAAGAAAGTCCACTAAGATTTACACATTGTTTTAATTTCCTAAAGATGCTGTCTCATCAGCATCTAACATCCCTCCAGCTGCACTAGACAGAAACTGGGGTCAGAAATCCAAAGGCCGTCCGAGTGGCTGACGATGTGGCAAGCATACAGCAATTAATAGCTATTAATTCCTTCTCTCAATTACAAAGGGATTAAGTAATCTCAACACAATCATGTTTAGTAACAGCTTCAGAAAAGCAGTCTCCCCTACTATAAATGGGTCTGAGAAATGCCTGCTCCCCGTTCTTCCTCGCCTGCTTCTCCCCCCCACCCCCCCATCTGTTCCACCAGTTCTCCATTTAAAACCCATGACACAACAAATCCTCTCCAATGCACAGAACAACTGTATTCTTTGAACGGACCGCTCCCAAAGGGAAAAGAAAACCCCAAGGGTTTCAGCAATCCTACCAAACAAATCCACTGCACAAAGCACTGCATCGCAATTAGTGAGACCGGTCTGCAAATACAAACAAGATGCATCTGCAACAACATGATCTGATGTCAGCAAATAACAGCACCCTCAGCATCACCTCGCTGCCAGGTGTTCGCATTAAAGGCAAAGACAACAAGTTTTACATAAAATAAAGTGCCAGCAGCCCCATATTCCCGTTCCCCTATTTAATTAAAAGTGTGTCTAAAACACACAACGTGACTAAACGTCTTCCCAGTTCTTTTATCTGACAAAGCAATTTTTAAGGCAGAAAAATAAAAGGGTGGGTCAGCCTGCTTTACGCATGCTGGGAAATCTGCTGCAAGAACTGACTGCATTAGATGTGCCATTGCTCTAACAGCAACTGACAGAGCACGCTCCGCTATATAGCTTATAAATCAATACTTTAAATCTGCATCGGATCAAAATTGTATTTGGAAAACACAGAAGACTCACACAAAGCCAGTCCAGCAGTTAGAGACTGATCTGATTCCAGCCCAGCCTGGCATCCCTGCGGAAGGAAAGGTCTGCCTTGTGCACGGCATAACGTAAGGCGATGTGGCTCCCAACTGCCATCGTGCTCCCGAAACACAGATGCATGAAAAAAAAAGGAAATAAATAAAAATCAAACCGCCACAGGGGATGAAAGCACGCCGGATCAAAGCGTGCGGTGACGGCAGCCGGACCGGTCCCAGGACCTCAGGGCATGGCTGCTGCGGGAGGGAGCTGGGTCCCGTCCCCGGAGCCCGCAGCGGCTCAGCCCAGCGTAGGAGAGGTAGTTGCAAATCTCGCTCTCAGCAATCCCGATGGATTCCAGCCAGGCTAAGGAATGACATGTGCCAAGCGCAACCGCCTGCTGTCCTCCCAGGGGTGATCTGTGCCTGGAAAGAGGCAAAACGTGCCCAAACGGAGCAAGAGGGGAGAGTGGACTGAGCCTGGTACTTAAAAGAATCATTTTAATCCAAAATTCTTCCTGATTATTTCTTTTGTAAGGGGGTCTTCTGCTTCAGAAAACAAATATAAAAATGATTATTACGCTAAAATGAGTATTATTAAAATCGTTAAGATTTTTAGGAACTACATTAATTTACTAACAGAATAAAGCATCTACCCCCACCAAAACAACTCCCCAGCGGGTGTGCGGGGGTGCACAGAGGTGGGTGATTGAGGGTGGAAGACTTTGACTGACGGCACTATAGGACAGAGCTGGGTTATTAATCGCCATATCATTAAAAAAAGAGCTCCCCAACCACTATCCAACATGTTGAATCCCTTATGAGCAGCTCTGATAATTCACAGAAGTCATAAAAGACATACAAAGCATACTACTTCTGTGTAGAATTATTTTTCTGCAATAAATGTTAAAGATAATGTTATTTAAACCAATTATAATTCCTAGACTTTTACACACACCAGATGAACAGATCTTCATTCAGGGGCCAAGAGCACACACCAAAAGCCGGTATTTTTTTTCTAAGTCAGCTGAGCAGTGAAATTTCAAAATGTCAAAAAGGGAAGAGCCCACCTCAATTACATCACCAATTAAAAAAAAAAAAATTTATATACTATATAATAATATAATATTACATTTGGTAATTGTTAATCCATGGGTCATCAAAAGACTTTCTTCTTTTTTTGCAAACAAAATGCTAGTGTTTAAGAAAATGGAAATGCCAGGCTGTGTTTTGAAATACTTTAGCTAAAGTGCAAAATTAATATACGGGGGGTACCTCATTATACGTTCAGTCGAGTCCCACTGGACATATGAGCAGTAAGCAAATGAGGAGTCCGTACTGACATAAGGTACGCACTGACTCCAACTGAGTCCGTGGTTTGAAAATAACCCTGAATATTATAAAATGGCCAACCTATTGAACAAATTATTTCTGGAGTCATGGCTATAACAGGGCATGATGGAGTTCCGAAACCCAGTATTATTGCCATTTCGTTAATACACCTGAAGACCAGAACACGAGTACACATTCTGGCTTGGTTATTCCATTAAAGCTTATGAAATTACACTACAGATTTTGTCCATAACTATAAAAGGATGTGCGCACTTTAAAATGGCATAAGTACGTTATCTAAATTATAAACAAAGGCCAGCTACCCGCAGTACCTGCATTGTATCCGAGCTCGTTAAGGAACAATCTCAAGAGCAGAAAGCAACCTGTAGTGAAAACATCGTTCTTTAATTTGTCCAAATAGCTGTGAGAAAGTGCAAAAGCAGATGTATGGGGACTCTGAACAGCCAAGGTGAACACAAAAGATGGCCCAGAAGTCAATCTACCCTTATTTAATTCATAATCTCAAGATTGGTTGTTCAGAAATGTATATTGGAAGCATGCATTTTCACACTGAAGACTTCACTGATTTCTTTTTATTTCCATCCATAACCTTTTTATTAAAAAGAGCCTGAAACATCCATGATCTTTTAGATAGAATAAAACTTAAAATTCGCCATAACTCTTAAGAGAGTTTCTCTAACGTAGACATCCCTAAAGGGACCAAATATACACTGTAATAATTCTCCTTTAAAAAAGCATATTCATTTAAAAACAGGACCAAGAAAAAAATGACAGGATGCAAACTCAATACAAAATTAGATTAGCAAAGTTAATTTTCAAAAGAACTGGACTTGTCCAGACTCCTTATGTTCCGTTCACTGTCAGTGAGATTTGGGCTAAATCACACCAGTGCTTCTAAAAATTCAGCCAAATAAGTCATCTAAGTTCATTGCGTTTTAGCTGAGTAATTTTGTTTAGATTTACTGTTCAAATTTTCAGTACTTGTCCCCAAAACTGTTTTGATGAACAATCTTTCAATCTAGTTACTAAAAGGAATGGAAGTAGCCTCACTTGTTCACTATTTTAATCATTTAAATAAATGTAAAGCTGGTCTTTTTGGAAACTACATAAAAGTTAATGGGGCAGTGTAGGAAGTAATCAGCTGAATGTAATGTTTACTGTCACTGACTCAGAAAGGTACTAATTTGCAGCAATCTACGTGCATCAACTTATAATTATTTTTCTGAAATTATGTTTCAAGCTCCTATGGGGGCAATACAGAATCACCCAGGATGAGCAGATAAAAGAACCATGGTTACAACTTCCAGAGAGGAGAAAAATAAGAAGCGCTTGCCTCTTCAGAAGCCACTGTAAGGAAACACAAACGTGGATACAAGAGATGGAATTTTATCCACCCACTCGATAAAGGCTGCGGAACCGCAACGGATGGCTTGGAGGAAGCTGATCAAACCACCAGAGTCAGAAATTACTCCGCTGACATAGGATTAAATGTAAGCATTATCTGTTTTACTAAACAAGGCAACAAATAGGCTTAATAACTGGACGTAATATTGATTTTCAAAATAGTATTTTGTTAATTGTTTTGGAAGAAATTTTAAATTTATCCTTATATACATGAGATAGAAAACACAGTCAATGATAACACATTTATTTCAGACAAAATATCTGCTTCGCTCTCAAAATCAGAGGACCTGATAACTCACTCAGAGAACCATCCAGCAAAATGTTATTACTGCACCTTTTATTTTTGTTCTGACAAGTAGATGAAGACCTTTTGTTAACAAACCATGACACCCAGAAGATAAACGAGGTTAACAGGTAAATGAGGTATGCTGCCTCCACAGACTGTTAACCTGGACCTTCTTTCCCTTGAGTTTTTCTTTCTTAAAAGCGAACTGCACCACCACCACTGCCCGGGGCATTTCTCTAAGCCCAAGGGGTATTTCCCAAGCAGTTCTCTTTCACAAATGACAGGCTCTTCATTAGCAAATCAGCATTATATCATACAACAAAAATGTAACTCCAACCTGAGGAACACACCTTGGAATCCAAACTTCCAACAGCTGCAGCGCAGACAACTCATGCTGGAAAACTGGTACGGAAAGAAACCGTTCCAACCAAGACGTCAACACTCGTGCTTGTTCCTTGCTGCTGCTGCTGCTATCGACCGAGTAGGCAGTTTGATCCACAGCAGGGTATTTTTGGTCTAACATACCAGAACTTGTAGCTTGGCATGACTGCGGGTTATCTTAAAAGAAATGTTGTTAAAGATGCCCATCGTTAGATATTTGGGTAGAACCAGCCAGTTGGTGAAGTCACTCTGAAGTAGTTAATACCCGGACACTGCATCAATCCTGCTCCGGTGCAGAGAGAAGACAGATGGGACCATCCCATCTCCCTTCCCCCTCTCCAAAGTACAGCTTTGCGCTGACTGCTGTGACTATCCCTGTGTTAGTTCAACCATGGTGAAATGGAAACCCATCTTCATAGCTGCCTGGAGAAGGAAAGCACGGCCCTTCCAGGCGCCCTGCTCTCAGCCTCCCAGCAGCACTGCTCCTTCCAAGCCTCGCCACCTCCCATGGACCTCACCAGCTGCTCCAACACGCAGGCAGGCTCTCTCCCACTCTGCCCAAACGTGCCTCACGCTTTCTCCAACTCATAAATGTGCCTCAGACACAACACCCAGAGGAGCTTCCGCAGCACGGAAACAGCTTCAGTTATGCTTATTCAGTAACCCAGCAGCTCCTATGAGGCATAATCTAGAGCTAAAAGTTAAACAGAAAGGTATGAAAACAAACATGTTTTCATTTACATTAAAGCACAAATTGCTTCTTTTCTTGCAGCGGAACAAAACCTCATTCTAGCCATTTGAAAGATGTGGTCTCCTACATTTTGGGATAAGGAGGTCTTACTTTCAAACTGAATTAGCACAGAATTGAATCTGGTGTTAGCACACAGAGCAGAACGACTTATGAATTGTTACACCTTCCAATCTGAAGAGATGTAATACCTAAACGTGTAACGGGGGGGGAAAGAGGTAGGAAAACGTAATATTTCAAAAAGGCAATCAAAGAACAACTCTACAAACACTACAGCCATGCGTTTTTTAAAACTCATTACAAGGTGGGAAAACCCTTTGTTCTGTATGTGAGAGCTTTCGGTGTCTGGTGGGGAAGCGTACGTATGTTGGCGACGAGGGAAGGGGACGAGAGCGAAGGAGAATCAGCGATGACTGACTTCC
The DNA here is from genome assembly GCA_013401315.1 of Balaeniceps rex. Lineage (NCBI taxonomy): Eukaryota > Metazoa > Chordata > Aves > Pelecaniformes > Balaenicipitidae > Balaeniceps > Balaeniceps rex. The sequence goes on from VYZW01055635.1 coordinate 49,064, forward strand.
CAATTCCCTCCTTGTCATCACTGACTCAACATGCTTTTGCTCTCCATCTGTAAATTATAAAATACTTGTATACTCCAATAAGGCTGTCTGGGACCTTTAGCAACCACAAGCATTTTCAGCTTCAAATAAAAAGCATGACAGATATACTAATTATTCCAATTGACTGAATATGTTAAAATGTAATTAACCAAAAACAATTAACACTATATACATCATATGCTTTTCTTAACAGCTACAAGAGTTACCTATTTTGTGGGGCAAATTTTGTCTTTACGTTTGCGTGCGTTCCTCTAATTAAAAGTTCAAACAGCATTTTTAGAACGGCTTAGTGGTCATCTGCCCTAAAATTAGTTGAGAAATTGGTACAAGTGACTGAAGCTCAAAATAGGTTATTCTGATGACAGGCAGTCTGCTGCTAGCACTCAGCAATCCCCAAACGGCGACAGAAAGAGAACAGTGAAAGGGATTTATTATGGATTCGAAGCCCTACTGCATACGAAAAAGGCTCTGAAATCCCCCAAACCCATAACCGCCACGTTGAAAGTATCATTTTGGCCTTGGCTGAACCGATGGGAATCCAAATGCCATCCCAGCTCTTTCCCTGGAATTAACCAGAGCACGGTACCCGTTCAGGCCAGATGATGCTCCCCATGTGCCGCTGCTGTACAGCGCCTGGAGCCAAAGGCAGGAACTGCACGGAAAAAGCAAACCCGCACATGCACGGGCACAGGCGTGGGAATGCTTCACACGGCAAGGCCGGCTCCTGCTGCTGCCTCCGAGATGCTCTGCTCAGTGGTGCCCTAGGAAAGCACAAGTACAGCCTACCAAAATCCCAAGCAAAATATTTCAAGTACTTGCAAAGGTTTAAGTTAACCTTGTTCTAGACCTCAAACCATTTTTTTCTTATACCAGCTAATACACCGTATTTTATGGTTGGAACTGCTACAGCCCATGTGTCCTCCCTACACCTTTAATTAGCTTCACAGCTACCAAATTGTTCATTTTTCCATACAAGCATAAGGAGGTACTGTTGCTAACGCTCCTCTAAGTGATTTTCCCAAGATCACAGAGTAAATCAATGACAGTCAGCGGTGGCGTTCAGACTGCGAGTCCCCGCTTCCACCCGTGGACTACAACGCCTTGCCTACCCAGATGTACTTGATTTAATTACCTTGGTCAACCGTATTGATTCATCTATGACTTACTACAGAAAATTGATTTTTGGCACAGCGTACCAGCACTCCTGTATTAGGATTTGTCACCATTAACATGCAGTTTGAAACAGAGGTCTTCCAGCTTTACGTCTGCATGTGATAATCACTGGAGTATTGTCACAATTAAACATTCTTGGACAGGCTGGTATGAGAACTGTTATCGCTCTCCAAATAATGATGTGTCTTTTAGTACTGAAGAAAGTCATTTAACTACTGAGTCTGGATGTGCTAGCGAAATTACAGTAAGATAACTAGGGAAAAGCAAAAGGGAAAAGAAAACAAAAAAATCCCATCTGAACACCTTGTATTTCTTAGCATTTCATTGTTTTCTCAAACAGATGTAACACTGAGTATTATTTTCCATCATCAGCTCTTGTTGCAATCTGCACTCTCATGCTGCAGCTGAATTAATTCTTCCATTCCATTTCCAGTGAATGCACTACCGATGTTTTTAGCAACACATTACAACTTTTTATCAAAGGTGTTTCCACCAAATGCAACCAAAATCCTTCTTCCAGTCTGCTACCTCCTGGAATCCAAATAACTAAATTTTAAGAGTTATGCTTTAACACTGAAGTAGCAATAATGCAACCCAAACATCCTCAGGAATCATCCTTCTTATGGCTCCTGTGGCTCTATACTGCAACAGAAAAATCTTCACAGATGTACGCAGTCACAATTTATGGCCTTTGATCATAAATACCACTCACTCCCCTACTTAAGGCAATTATACAGTAAAATATAAAAAGAGGTTAACAGTTCTCTTTAGTTGGAAGAATGAGTAATTATTTCTAAAAATTATTTTCCAGATACTACTCAAGCAGTAATAGTAATATATACACATACACATTTACAAATACAGACAGACAGGGCTTTAAAGAAATTATTAATATTAAAGAAATTCTGCCTGAAAGATAAAATGCAAAAGGAAAAGCAATTCACAAACACGTAGTATCATTTTGTACCAGTACCAGATTTCCTATCCATTAATCTATTTCTAGATATTCCTACATCAATTTTAGATGGCGCTTCACAACACCGTGCAGTCCAAAGTCACGCAGCAATCCCTGCGCCACTACGTAAGGCTCGTCTCAAGTATTGCACAATGCTGAATTTAGTCAGGAACAACACAAAAGGGTCTAAAAAAGGAAATGGAGGAACAGCAAAGTGTTAGTACATCATCTCTGGTTGTCCAGGAACGAGTTCACCCATGCCAAGGGATGCCATGTCAGTCTGTCACTGCAGCACCAGCCTAAGCAAGCTGCTGTTGAGTTGTACACAATATCGTAAACTGCTTTGCAGAGACCAGACATAAATCTCTCTAATTAATACAATTACAGAAGCTCTTTATAGTAATTTTTTTTGATTTATCAACCAGGAGGTACAATCAATCTAGTACTAGCACATTACACATGATGGCTTATAAACATTTTTTGCCAATTAAAACGATGTTGTGGATTACTCACATCCGAGAAGGTAAGAATACATTCCCTTCTCCTCCATCATTTTTAAAGGAGAATGAAATATTCACAGACAAGGGCAAAAAGCTGCTAGAGTGGAAGAAAACAATTTTAGAAACAAAGAACTTCTCTTGCATCAATATTCCAGCAAATTTTGCTCTGTAAGCTATCCATTTGAACGAGCATTTTGTGAAGTAAGAAACCCATTCCTCAAAGAAATGCAAGTCATAGAGCACAGACCAAAAACCAGCCTGGCATCTAAAGGAAACGGAGGTCTACCCTGATCATATAATGCTATTAATGTGTACAGCAACAAAAAAATCCCTTCTCAATAGAGAGAAGATAAAAAAACTACAAATAAAGATTCTTACAGAGATAGAAAATGTAATCAGAAACAATTAAGAAGTTATTTATATGGTAAATAATCAACAGCCTAAATGCAAAATGTTTTAAAATTACTTAAAGCAAAATTAACTGCCTTGTGGTAAACACCCTGCCATTTTTCTTGTTTTTTAAAAAAAAAGAAAAAAACTGGTAAAAACATTCTGATGCTTTGTTTTCACATGCGCTGCCCGTATCTTACCACCACAGAAGCAAGCATCTGACGACAGCAGATGGTACAAAATTCAAGCCCCGAATCCATGTCAGAGGTTAGTTAGAACCTTACAGCGTCAGGAAACTTTGCAAGGAAAAGACAGGAGAAGCAAGAAATCACATGCCTGGGGTGCCACTCCAGCAGGCCACAGGGATAAGGAATCATGAACAAACTTCTTCTGCGGAAAGCTTATGAGGAGAATTTACTTAATCACACTACGTACAACATGGCAAAGAACCGCCAAATTTCCAGAATGTAGGCTGATCTTTCACAGGAGAAACAAGACGTAGAGTCAAGAGATGGCACGGGACAAGCCAGAACCATCAGCCATGGGGTGTTTGGCTGCATTTGCTTCTTCTCCATACAAACATTCTCCTCCCTCCCTGAAGAAAAGCAGGCAACGCCACCCCAACAACTTGTCACACCCCCAGATACAGAAAACGCTGGAGAACACCACTATGCTTCTACTGAGAAGACTGGCAGACAGGCAGGAGTCTTTCAGGTGAAATTATGATCTACCAACCACTGCCTGAACATCTAAAGACTGGTGGGTCCTGAACATCCAAGGACTGGTGGGTCCTCTGAGGTTCATTCAACAGCATTTCAGCAACGCACAGATTTTCCTCCATGGGCCTCAATCTTGATAACATGGTTGCTTTCATACAGTAAAGTTAGTTAGCTGGGACATCACATTCCCGTTAATAACAGAAGATCACGACCTCTAAGTGGAGATGCATTTCTGTGGGTAAAACCACCCGGGTGTCCCCGTGGCTGCTGCAGAAACTCCTCCTGCTCCTTCACACCCGAGTTCGCAGTTACAGGCTGGGTTTGGCAAGGGAAGGAGTGCTAATCTGAGGATTTCATCTGGGAGAACTTTGTTAGGCTAAGTAATTTCCATTTTCTCCTCCAAGTGATCTTCGTACATTTACATGCACGGAGGGACTTGGAGGAAAACCCTCGCAGCCCACAAGCAGAGCACCAAAGACCCAGCACAGCCCCAACACACCCACCACTGAACTGGGCACGTCTCGGGCACAGCGTGATGTGAAGCCACAAGAACAATTTCAAAATAGGATTGAGCCTGGCCGAGGAGACCCACTTGCAACGCTGAAAGTGAGACTAAATCTCAGAGTGGAAACCCACTGGGCCGCGGGCCCTCTGCAGACCGGACCCCCGCAGCCCCCTCGCCTTGGTGTGCTGCACATGGACCACTCCACCCCAGCTGACTTTCTGGCTAACTTTTTATTTTGTTCTTTATCCTAGCCAGCTTTTCCTTCAACATGCCTATATCGGTTATAGGGTGTAACTTTTCACCAGAGTCATTTTGCTGATCACCTTCTGAAGCTATTCCCTTTTCGTAGGCACAGACATGCTTGCCAGCCCCGCTCCATTTACTGCTGCGAAACCAAGCTGTTTTCACCTGAAAACATATCGACGTAACCCAAATCAATAGTTTAGGATTTACACTAACTCAAGACCACATGCACAGATATATTTCACTTGTGTGTTGATTTATATTGTTAAAAAAGTTTGTAATCTTGCCTGTGACCAGGCTCAGCAGTGACTTTACCGTCAGTTCATCTGCCTTTGCTGTCGCTACTTAATTAGCTGTTATGTTCCCCTCCTGCTGCCCCACTACTGGATGAGGTGTAAATTATCTGCTAAAAAATTTGTTTATACTTCTCTTTGGTTTGCTTGGCAATTTAGAACTGAGACTGTTGTGCATTTACTTTAATGAGGCCAAATTCTGCATAGCATTACATTATGTAAAATAATTACACTTTAAAAATTACTGCTATACAGAAGATTATGGAGAAACCTGTTAGTGCTAAAATTATTCTATTTATGTAGACAAACTCTGAAGTTTATTAATGAAAGTTTGCAGTGAAACAGCTGTTCTGCTGATTAAATAAATTATGACTAAGTTTTCGTGTTAGCTTCCTTGAGGAGGCAGCTATTAAAAAGCTAGACGGACTAATTCTGTAAAACTCACAAATGCAGAAAGATGCACAGCATATTACACAAACACGTGAAATTACAAGCAGAATTCAAACCACCCATTATTTTAAGTGGCTTTCACACTTTAAAAACAAAAGATTAGTATTTGTTTGGAGATGCAGATGAAAAATTCTGAGGAATTCCTAACACTACGACCTGAGTTAGTAATCTACAGATTTCAGGTAAGAGAATATTTAATGATATTTGAGTTTGACTTATCAGAAAATTTAAATGAGCAAGCGAATTAGGAATGCACAAAAAACTGTCCTTGATGAAATGAAGGGAGAGCTAGTTTTTCAGCTTTGTACCCCATTTCCAAATTTGCAGTAGGTCACAAGTGGAGAAGGAAAAAAAAAAAAACCCAACTGTCCCAATTTATTTCTCATGCTCCAAAAAAAGCTCCATACATGGTGGCGGTGTTGAAGGCAGGAAGACAGTATCAGCCTCTCCCCGGGCTGTGGGCATTATCACCCATTAGCACCGAGAGCTGTAAGCCGTCAGCCAACGCTGTAAGGTCAAGAGAAAAAAATGTAAATGCCTCAAGATGGGCTGATGCACATTTAAGCTTAGCTTAGTCATAAAGATGAAACAAGATTTGATACAGCAGTAATAAACTCGAAAGGTTTCCAGCAACGACGGAGCAGAAATCAAAAGGAGGGAAGCTTAACCTGAATACATAATGACCACATCATATGTCAAAGTATTTCGGCTTTATGGGCAGGTACAAATTCATCTGATTATCTAATTCCTTTCAGCCTTTCACAGATCCAGCTTCTTTAAAAGAATGAACACATAATAACTCAAGTGCTTTGTGCACTGTAATAGAAACATTAGGAAACAGTGTACCTTATTTTCCCAGATCTATAGAGGACTGCAAAGCTAATGCAAACAAATATTTGTTTTCTGAGAGGCAATTTTCAAGCCTCTCAGAAACAGAGGGCACAGCAGCCTTCAGCAAGAAGCCAGCAACCAGCACATTAAGATCAGGCAAGATATCTTCTGCAAGAGTTTTTCCTCACAGACAACTGAGTGATAAATTTTTTTTTTATATATATATACACACACACACACACGTATATGTATATATAAATGTATTTTAAAAAACCAGACAGATATTGCTGGTTTTCTACTTGAGAATTACTTATCTCTTGAAAATAAGATTAGTGTCACCATCCAGGCAGGCGCGTTACATGACCTAGCCCGACTTCCTGCAGCGTAGAAGCCACAGATTTTCATTCATTTATGTTTGACTGAAGCTATCTGCTCCTCTGCTGCCAAAAAATCACTTCCATTCAGTTTGCGTCAATGATTATTCGTCCCGTTAAAGCACTGTGCCTTTCCTCAGCATTTCCAGTTCTCATTTCAGTTTGTGCTATATGCTGCATATATCCCTGTATCAGACTGAGTGGCCTTATGGTATCCGTATTTTCATCAAAGTACCGTACAGCACAGTTAAGTCAGCTCCCCCCTTTCTGATAACCTTCACACCCAGAACCCCTGATCTCCCAGGGTGTGACGTTTCATCCCCTGCACCCGTTGTCGTGTTCTGTATTCTGCCTGATTTTGCAACCCCTTTCCTGAAATGCTGACATTAGCACTGACTGTAGCGCAGCACTACTGACCTCACCGATGTCTTGCATAAAAAAACCACCTTCTCACTCATCCTACTTAAGAATTTATTGCACACATACTCAGTACACTTCATTAGCCCTCTCTGTCACAGTATCTAACTGGAAACGCAACCTTTTCACCACCGCTGCTGTCCAAGACATTATTTTCTCATTTGCAAGTATATGTACACATGCTCGTGTACATGACCTCAAATCTTGATTAGCTAGCATTAATTATCCCACTGACAGCATGGTCAAACAGTTTGCGTCCCCCTGTGCCTAACTTACCTTCCCTTGCACTCAGCACTCTGAGTCTTTGAAACTGTGAATTTTATCAAAATCAAATCCATGCACGACCCCAGCAAAAACACTCCACGTGACGGTCAGTCAGGCTTTGCGTTAGTTCTGACTTCCAGAGATTTGTTTAAATTCAGACTGCAGGTAACACCATTTGAAATATCTTTTTAAATAAAATTTAAAGCCCAAAACTCCTCCAACAACAAAAATCCGACAGCCAATGCATTTATGGAGAACTACAAACGCATCCGCTTTTGGACACATTTTACGTCCAGGTGCTTTATGTGACTGGCAGGAGCTGCCACTGAACTGACCTCTCCTACGGCTCCCAGCACCCCATATTGCAGCACGGTAAGGCCAGAGTCTGGCACTTACAAGGAATGTGCAAAAGATAAAAATGGAGGAAAGTGAAAGAATTTAGCTGTAAACTGTTAACAACTTGCACTACGTTGATCATTTGAATGCAACTGTATACACGAATAAAAGCAGGCAGGCATAGCATCATCCCATATCCCTCACCACGCGTGCTGCTTTGCAGGTAAACGCTTATATTTAATCAGGACACAGGCTGAATGGCAAACTGTACTTAAGGAAAACAAATGGGGAGACTTTGTAAACGCTTGTGAGTGCCCAATGAGCAGCAATTAGCTGTGTGAGGTGGGGAGAGGAGAGTTATCTATATATCTCTGTGCTGTCTTATTCTGTTTGAGTATACACATCTTTAATCTGTTTACACAGGCTTTAAACACAGATGCTGACAAATAAAACCCTTCCTTTTTCACAGTCATTTCATGGTGTTTCTGAATTTAAATAGCATTGAACAATCAAAACTGAAGTAGTTCATACTATAAACCATGAGCACGCTGCCACTTCTGCTCCTTAAAAACATAGACTCACCCACTTCAGGATCTTTGTGGATGTTAGTGCCAAAAAGCTGGGCAAAATCTCAAGTAAATAATACAGCCCCAAATAACGATAAAGTTGCTGTTCTCTCAGGATCAACAGGAAAACCCCAATCCTTTTAATGGAACTAAACTGCTTATACAGTAAACATACCCTGTAATCCAACTGCATCACTGTAGCGATACGGTCCAACTGCTTGCCTGGGAGAATTCAATTCTGTAGAGATAAGACCTCCCACACTTAAGCCCTACATCGACATTTATGGACAAACCAGCAGCCCTGGGTTGTCTGGCAAGTTAAGCTATTTGCATAACACCCATTACCTCATGCCCGTCACAGAACACGTACCTGCCTCCTTTGCATCACTGCTGGCTATGCAGGAAACATCTTACAGACAGCACTAGCCACAGCCTTCTAAAGCAAATTACCTACTACTTTCAAAGCGAGCTATGAGCAAAGAATCCCAAGCGATTTTGGCAGTCTTCTGAAGTGCTACTTGGTATAACTATCAATACATGGGTTAAGATCCTGCCAACACGTGTGGTTCATGTCTAAAGGCAGTGGACTAAAAGACCACCGCTATGAGTTGCATCCGTAACTGCTCTCTGCAGCATCACACTAGGCTCGGCGTTCAGACAAGCAACTGCTTCTCTTCCAACATCCTCCGGCTCTTGGAGACTGCAGTCTGATTCTGTAAATACTCATTAGGTGCAGAAGTCTACTCTTGCAGTGGACTTTGCTGGACCTTTCTCCAGAAACGTCTGTCCTACACATTTGATTCACAACCCGATCGGAACTGAATATTTTTAGCAATCTAAGCTATATGCAAATTGCACTACCCAGGTAAAAGTGCACTTCAAAGTATACTTATTTTGTTTTCTAAGGACAAAAGAATCCCTTCCCTGGGGTTTAAGAAGATCCATCCTATTCCTAAATTCTACGCATGGTATAATACTACTGCGTGTTGAGTTCCTTGGGGGGGTTGGAGGGGAGGAGATAACAAGGAAAAATAATTTGTGCACATTCAGTTTTAGTATATCTGGTTTTACACAGAAATAGCATCATCCTTATACCTAATTCTTCTTGCATTTGTCAAGTCACGCAGCTGCTTGAGCAATTAATGAAAATTAAGTCTTTCGAATAGCTACATCTTTTATTTAGGTTAGCTAGAACAGTCAAATCGTTACACAACCAAACTCAATCCTTTCTTCTTAATTGACATCAGGCATTGCCAGGCCAGTAATTGTATTTATTCATCTCCATTAGAGGACAGAGGGATACTGACTGGCTGCATAGTTCAGTCTACATATTCCTTATCACTCTTGGTAGTGTAACAAGAACAAATCAATCCCTGAATCCTCTTCTAGAGCTCCATTTCACTCTTCAAACAGTAAAAAACACTCAGGGTGCAAAAGAAGTTTTATTTGAACAGACTCTATTTATCCTCTTCTTGAGTCACATACAGGAGAATTCAGAAATGCATCTTGTTGTTATTTTTTTTAACCTAGAAGGTTTTTTTCTTGTCTTTTAAGTAAAGTACGTTGGGACCGTATGTCCTTGACCTCAGAAACTGAGGCTCACAGAGCAACCTATGCCAGGACCTCTGGAGTTCAGCAGGTCCAACCCCTCCTACTCAAAGCAACGCCAATTTAGATCGGGTCACTTAGAGCTTTACTCTTCGTAATTTTTATCCTTCTGTAACATGTTTATGAGAAATTGCACAGAGCAAGCAGTTACCTGCATGACTCAACTTTTTCCTTTTCATCCAAAGCTGAAAGGAAAGCTTCAAACTATGTCTGAAGCTGCAACAAAATGAACTTAAAAGGCACTAAAGCAGACAGAGCCACGGAGTTTCTTAGGCACCTGCCACTCCGCCTTATCTTTTTATAATGCATTGAAGCAATAGCAAGAAAACAGCCTGCAATGTGCCCAAGTTACCAAGTGCATTAGCCCCAGGCAACTGAGCTGCATTCCACCAGAAAGGACTCATCTATATTCCAAGAAAACTTCTTATTTCAAAGGAAATGTTTTGGTTCCCATGATGTAACAACGTGTCACCCGTAATGACTAATAGCAGGAATACAGACAAGTGTACTTGTTAATTGTAAATGGAGCACACATCAATAGCCAGCCCGAAGTTTAAAGGGTGATAATACGTCTTTCAACCTGTCAGTAGGGATAACCTAGGTGTCAACCCCACTGCAACACATGGTAAAAAAAAAAAAAAAAAAAAAAAGTAAAAAAAAAGACAGAACCAGTTTTGCTTTAAAAACATTTCAAAGCTTAAGCTATATTTTGATTACCTTTCGAAAAGACAAAAATCTTTTTAGAACTTTAAAGGGCTAATCAGCAGAGAACCACCTTTAAACTGGTTTCTTAATGTATATAATATTCTGAACAAAACCTAATAAAGCATGTTCTTTAGTAAGGAGATGCCTAACTAGTCCTCTTGGTTGGTTTAAACATTTCTCAAGCAGTCTTCTGAGCCTACTGCAGACATCCCTTTACGCAGCAGCAACACTACAAGGCCTTGCAGTGGTCCCGCTTCAGTGCCCTGGGCTGCCAAGGCTGAGCCCCTCAAGCTTGTCCGGGTTAGGTAAGCAACTACAGTAAATCACTGTCAATAAAATAGCCTAATTACAATGAATTTTTTCTAATGTCTATATTCAAATTAGCAACTCATTTTAATGTGGCAAAACCCAAAAGCATGTACTTTGATTAGTTTATTCTTGAACCTTTCCAGGTCAAAGGAAAGTCCTCCATAAACACTGTGCCCACTAGAGCATGACCTTTTAAATTAACTCCAGGTTAAAATAAATAAAGGATTTACTTGTAAGATCCCCAAGAATCCCCCAAAATAGTTTCATTTTCAGCAAGGAATCACTTCCCCCCCCCCCGCAACAGAAAGAGGGTACCTGCGCATCGTGCCAAAGACAACTGTGGAGTTACCAACAGCACTCCACGAGAGAAGCACGGGATGGTCGTAGAATGAAGGAATTCATGCCTCGAGTTGCTAACAGACACTTAAGCTGAATCTCACACGAGGAAAAAACAATATGGTTGTATACACACTGCTGTACTTGCCTGCACAACCATTGCAAAATATTGCACATAGTGGGGTTTGCACATATTGGAGTTTATTTAAAATACATTCATTAACTCAGTGCTATACCTGAAGCAGTGTGTGCACTGAATACCTGCGCTGCAACTTCTACATAAAAGTTATGTTGCCTTCCTCCAAAATTGGTTTGTATATCTACCACGCTTGTGTTTATATAGTGCCATGCAAAAACACAATGTTCTAGTTAAAGTAGTAAAACATATCGCTGGTTTAATTACTTCATGGCATTTAGTGAAGTATTGTTCACAACAGATGAAGGGTTTTTTTCCCCCTCCTCCCCAAAAACAGATTTTGAAATTTGATCTCTCTCGAGAAGATGAGAATTACGAACACATGAAAAAGAAGCGAGGCAATACAGCAAAACCTGCCATTCACTGCTTTCCAGTGGCTGTGCCTTTGCACATACGCCCTCCCAACCACCCCAGCAAAGTGCCACTTATACTATCCAGAGTACGTGCAACAGAATCTACATAAATAGCAGCAAAACTATGCGCTCAGACAGCTTTTCTGAAATAAATTACTTTCAGGGAATTTCTTTTAAAGAAGAATAATTGACCATCATATATCATAACTATAGTATGCACAGACATCTGTGCTGTGAGAAATGCTCCGCAGCAGGAAAGACCCAGACTTGCCTTCTAGAATATGTGCATGAATTTTAAGAACTTAAGTATTATAATGCCACAGTATGAATCAGGGTTTTGCTCTTTTTATGATTTTTATTATTTAGGATCACTGCTGTTCTGAAGGGAAAAGAGAAGGTTGCAAGACTTGAAGCTACTGGGGAAAAAAGATTTCAGCTGACGCAAGAAGTCTTATGCTGGAGGGCAGATAAAATATGTATAAGTTCTACTGAGTTCATTGATTTTTATTTTTTTTATCATTATCAACTCACCACATTTTTGTTTGGTCTGTTTCTTTGCAAAATAAACTGCTCTTCTGGCCCCCGTATAACTGCCCATACTCTGCCCGTATGTCCTCACATCCCTTCTGAAGGAAGCACTGCTTCGCCAAACTGCCACTTCATATTCTCCTCCATCCACAGGCTTTCTCCCAGCTGGCTTGCTGTTCCACACGCCCACCTAATGAATAAGGTGTAAATGTTTCTAATCACCTCTTTTTTTTTTTTTTTTTCTTTCCCCTCTTCTAATATTAAAAATAAAGCCTGCACACTCATGCTTGTGGATCTTCTGTCCAAATGGGAACCTGTGAGTAAGATTACAAGCTCTCAGGGATGCCAGAAAAGCCATTCCTTGGGCCCCCATTATTTTTTACCACACAATCAAAAAAAAAAAAAAAAAAAAAACCC
>VYZW01055635.1:61802-78121 GCA_013401315.1 Balaeniceps rex
AAAAAAAAAAAACCCACAAAACTTTTCAACAAAAGATAATAATAGGCAAAACCTGGCAACAGCAGTGCCTGCCACAAAAAAGCTGCAGTGGTGAATGGTTTTGTTGGGTACTTTTTTCTGGCAGAGAGTGTGGTTTATTTGTGCAGCTCTGCTGCAAACCTGTGCTGAGTCCCTACTCGTCTTCCACAACAACCCCCCCAGGAATCGGTGTGGTTTATCTAGTCCAATGACAAAAACCAGAGACGGATTATTCAGGCTTTTCTAGTCTAGACTTACCAGAGTTCCCTTTGAGCTCTTCACAAACAGCACACGGCATTGCTCGGCTCCTTACACACACTAACCACAATGCTCCGCAAGGAAGCTGCTCTCCTGCCCTTCAGGGGCATTTTCTTCTCACCCAGGTCATTCTGAACGCAATCCTCGTGGTACATGTGGAAGCCTGAGGCCACAAACCGTTACAGAACATAATCTTCAAAACTATCTACAAGCACCACCCAGGCTAGGATGCAACATGAACTTTATCACTGCAGGCACAAGTAGGTGGGATAAGGCATCCTCCTGGGTACCTGGCTGTCTCAGCAATGCACAGTTAGCAATAAACACACCATCTCCCCACGCAGGCTAATCGAAGTTTAAGACTGTGATACCCTGAAAACATGAACTTTTACAGCGTAAGATTAAACCAAAGACTTGTTTATTACTGTAGCAGAAGCCTGCCCTCTTGCTTACAGCAGCCACTAGGGAACAACAGAGGGGCTTTCCTCCATTTCAGCAACTTTTTTTTAAGAAAGTCCTTATCTACATTGGATTTTTAGGTTTGGTTGGTTGTTTTTTGTAAGATAGCAGAGTTATCAAACACAATCATACATTAAGATTTGCTATAAAAATGAAGTCTTCGGAAAGACTGAACCGTCCTACCAGAGAAACAAAAGAATTATTTCATGTCCTAAAACCTTCTTGAGAGAGAAAAACCACCTACATCGGTACAAGTCAGACAAGAGTCTGTATTGCAGTGCAAAGGGGCTGTTGTCTTGGTTGGCTGTGAAGCCCTAATAGCTGAAATACATATATTGACCACCTGGGGAGAGGTAATGAAAGACAGTGATGGAAACCCTTCAGCTAAAACTTTATCAGATCAGAGAAACGCAGTCGGTTCACCCCACACTCCCTGAAACCCGTAACAGACCACCACTCTGGATAAGCTCCCTAGAAAGTAAGATCCCAAAGCAAAGTTTGTAGCTAGCACTGCTCAGGCAGATGATCTGAAGGACACTTTTGGGGAGTCAAACGTGGAGCTGTTTGTGGCATAAAGCTGAGCCACAGCTCTCCAAATGAGTAAAGAGAGAACGGTTAACAACACCAGCGCCATGCTAAAGCTTTGATTCTCATCTGGATGATTAATTCACGACCAGGAAACACAAGACAAAAAAAAATACACTTCTCCAGTAATGCTCATAAACATCCATTGATCCCATTTTGATCAGGGATAATACTTTATCCCTTGAGAGCCCTTGTAAGAAAGGCTTTTGGATTTCTGTCTTACTGACTGGTATTGGATGATCCAAACCGAATCAGGGCAGCAGCTTCTGCAAAAGATCTCCAGGGTGAGCTCCCGTTGGGTTTCCCTGATGGCACCTCGGTGGTCTCTGCCCATCGCCCCTCACACCACATCTCGAGGAAGATGAGTAGGTTTAACCTCCTGCTGAGCTAGCTGGCAGTGTGACACGGGTTACATGCCAAACTATTCTTAATCCCAGATGATCCTAATTGCAATCTTTCCCTAGCTACTGGGCAAATTAAGTTTTATTTTTATCAAAACATCCCCACCTCCCACCCCTGGGTGTTATATTGGCCATCCACAAAACTCTCCAAACAATATTGTTGTGAAGACAATGGAAGCGTGCAAAAGCAGCTTTTTTCAAAAACACATTTCAATTCCTAAGAAAGAAGCATCCAGTCTAGGGAACACGTCCTTTGATGTCATTTTCATAAAGTCTTAATAATCACAGAAATGCTAAATAATGAAAATTTCCATAATAAATCCAGCTCATCCACTGTCTCTCTGCACTGCAGCAGCGGGGGCAAGCTGTCCTTCCAGCACGTATTCTCGTAGCAGAAGGTGGAGCACATGGTGAGGACACCTACATGTCACCAAAGGTCAGGGCTACATGGGCACCACCAAGAGACGAGAAACTTTTCCAAGCAGGAAAAACAGCCGAGGTCATTGGAAGTACTGAATGTGCATGATGAAGAAATAATCAGCTGAAGGTTGATCTGTGAGTTGTACGCTTAAAAAAATGTTAAAGCCTTGCTCCCACAGAACGTGTGCTACCAAGTGACATTTCGGCATATTATAGTGACATTATGTGCTACATTTTTCGTTCAGAGATTACTTCCACATGTTGCCAAATTTACATCAAATAATAAACATAAAGAAACTGCTGACCAGAGAACTGTTAAAGAACTTCCAGACAGGATATCTGAACTTGTAAGTTTTTCTGTTACGAAAAGTCTTTGCACTTCTAAGAAAGCAGATGTATCATTTTCTCTCTCTCTCAAGTAGATCTGTGGTCTTGAGAATGATAATTTCTCAAATGAATATATTCTACATTATTCTGACAGAACCTAGGTAAAGAAAAAAATATATAATACCTAACATTGCTATTTACAGTATGTTTATTGGCGTATATCCAGCAACTATTTTTCAATGACATATGCTTGATTTACCCTTACAATGGCACTATTAGAACATAAGAGTTTCTTGCCTTACAGCCCACTAAATCAGCATCTCCCAGAGAAAATAATCCTATAGAATGGCTTTTATTACTAAACCTTAAAAGTTATTTAACATATTGGACATTTACCTAGCACTACACAGACACATACATAGACCGTTTTTAAATTAAGTATCAACAGCAGTCTAGCTGTTGGAATTTTTCACTGCATGTTACAAGCCCTTCAAAAAAATCTACTTTTTATTTTATTACTTACAATTAAAAAATATTGCCCATATAAAATGTGATTATTGGACCAGCAGAAAGCAGCAAATCAACTCCTCAGAGTGATGGTAAAGACATAATCCCTGTTCTGATAGCCTGTATAGAAATATTTCACAGTAAATACTAGGAACTGTACCTCACTTCCCTAAATATCATACGGTTCTCACAATTCGGTGAGAATCACACCTACGAAATCATTTCATCTAAAATCACAGCACACCCTATTACTAACAGGCTCTGCTTCTCCTGTAAACATGCACAGCCCTCCAGAGTATTTTGAAATAAATTAAAGCTTACAATATTATGAACATACCATATTAAAACATTTAAAATCTAAAATCTTTATATAGCCTGTACTTTTTAGATCAAAAGGGATAAATATCAAAGGCACCGTGAGAACCTCCACAGTTTACATTACGGGGCCCATTATAGGAAATGTTATTCCAAAAGTCTCAATCAGTCTTGTTGACTTCACCCACAGTCCCACAAATTTTGTACCCATAGTTTTGCACAAAACAAACTTCAAAGAAAAATTATTTTACCACAATTCATATTCTGAAACACATAAACTTTGAAACACTTCAACCTTAAAGCTACAGCATCCACCTGTTAGTGTTTTACAGTGGCGATACCTGTGATTCTCTCACCTTTTTCTATTTATCCTTTAGGAAACTATACATGTTTCCTTAGACCAGGATAAAAAGACATTGTTCACCAGGTTGTGGATAAAAGCACGTGCAAGGGCCGAAGCATTTATATTCTCAACAAATGCGGTATTTGCAAAAAAGGCCACTTCAGCCGCAGCGTTCATCTATGGCTATCGAACAAAAAATCATCAAGTTCATCCGAGATGGACCCAGACCAGGACCTAAAATTAAAGGTACTGTAAAATTATTAATCCCAAATCATCCAACTCTCAGTATTGCAGCTCAGTAATGGCCATTCTGTTTCAATGGATGAAAAATCAGTTCTCCAGGAGGTGGCCGTGTAAATCTCTAGGTAGAGGCTTCTCAAAAGGGAAGACAATTATTTTGGAAGGGAGAGTTACTTTAAAAAAAAAAAAGCACTGAAGCATTTCTTATACATACCATACTACACTATCTTTTTAGCAAGAGCACCCAGCTCTAAGCCTCGGTCAACATGAGTTTAAGAACACAAATAACGTTGCATTATTGCATAGCTGAAAACACATCTAGGATCTACTTCTAAATAGAAAAACTTTTCTTTTTCAGTAGTAACTGCAGACTTGTTTGCAAATTTACTTAATTTAAGTCTGTTTCCTTTTCTTCCATCCCAATAACAGCTGCCCAACAACCAGTCAAAATCATTGTATTTTGCTTAATTTCTATTCAATAGAAATCACTTAATTGCAGCTAGCTCTTCATCTGCAATTTTGCAGCACTGATGTATACCAGCCATTTTGTTTTCAGCATGTAACACCAAGAAACAGCTGTCTCCAGCCTACTTCTCTATTAGCATATCAGATAATTTAGAAAAATCAGCTAAGAAGCAGAACATAGCAGTAACGGCCGATTTTTATCATGGGAAATATACTTGCACAGATAGGACCGTTACCTGATTTTTCTGATTCACTACTGCTGTCTTTGATTCAGCAAGACGATTTCACCTGATTTTTCTGATTCACTACTGCTGGCTTTGATTCAGCAAGACAATTTCTCTTTCCTTATTAAATCACCACCACTAACGTACCTATGCTATTTTCGCACTTCCTGAGTAGTTAACTATTAAAAAGACGGCTGAAACACTGTGATTTCAAACAGAATAAAGCAGTTGCACTGTACACCTAGTATTTTTTTTATATTTTCAATTAATGGGAAGCGGGCACTCATCTGACCAAGTCATTACAGCTGGGTTTCACTGGAGCATCTAACCACGAATAATAAAGACGTAAAGGCTAACAGGGACTACTCTCCCCTTTCCAAGGGTGTCCGCAACAGGGAGCAGAGAGAACAATCCATCACCCGTTCTGGCTGCAACATCCTGCTGTCCCAATGCCAATTACCAAGTGTTCTCGTAGGAAGTGTCGCTGAAGTCCCAAATGACAAATTTCTAAAGCCAAATTTAAATACTTTTGAGATTAATGGTGAAAACTGTTTTCAGGAGCCTCTTTCTTTGCTGCAAGGCTTTTCATCAGCCCACGCTTAAAAAAATCTCAAGGAGTTGTGATCATTTCACACTTAGTAGACTAACTTGAAACTAACTTTTTTTTCCTCCCCTGGAAAATTTCAAGCCATTTATCTTTGCTTTGCCCATATAACCCAGAAAATACATCTGGTACAATCTGGTCCTGCAGAGCATGCTAGGGTTGTGCAGTGATACCGTGAAGGACCAAGATGAAAACTTTCAGGACACTTTCATAGATAAGGCAAAACCAGGAGATGTAACAGTCCAAAGGAGATGTCTAACTGAAGCCATTATTACTAATAAACTTCATTTTAGCTCTTAAATAAAACAAGTCAGTTCATAGCCTTGCTGTTACCATTCCTTCACAGTGCTGCAAGAGAACACCGATAAACTCATTATTGCTATTATTTGTAATGCAGATAATTTACCTTCTTTTGTTGCATCTACAAATCTCAGTTATATAACAACCAAGAGACATGAAACGGCTAAGAATAAGGGAAAGCAGATTTCTAACAATATGTAGAATATACCTTCAGATGTACTCTTGCTGCTACTGTAAACTATTTTTAGCACCTATAGACCTGATACATGATTCTAATTTTATGCCAGAGTTACTAGTAAGTGGCACCTGAAAAAATATGATGATTTAGGCATAGAGAGGAAGCAGGGATGTCTTTCTTTTTATTCAGAATATTTAATTGAACCAATAAAATATGCACTATAGAGCATTATTAAAGTCAAACTGGGGCTTTCTTCCTTGAACTATATTTTACACTGCAATAAATAAGGGGTGGGGAACAGATATGCATGATAAACGAACCAAACAGAACAAAACTGAATGAATAAATAGATGATTATACTCCAGTAATGCAAATAAAAATATTAAAACATGCAATCATCCATTTATAAATAAAACAAACTCCTTAAATACAATATTAAAACTGTCTGGCCAAGCATTAGCTAGACTTAAGAAGTCAACATTTTCATCACAAAAAACCATTCTATTTATTCAAGTTCACGAACACACACAAACCCTCACGACGTTAATCCCTCTGCCCTCCTTCCCTTCCCTCTCCGAGTCAAGGTTTAACAGCTTGAACAGAAGAGCACTTTCACAATAAATACGGATTTCCCCCTACATTTTGACTATGGAGACATTGCATTTTCGTATGTTTTAATGTAAGGCATCTTATCAGAAACCTAAAAGTTTACAAGTCAAATCCAGCAACTTCTCTCCCCGAACGACAGCGCACTACAGGTTAAAGTGAGAGCTCTGTACATTTTGACTGCACCAGCAACACATTTCATATCCAGTGACAGAAGTCCCAGCTGCACCAGGGAATTCAGCCCCTTCTCCGTACCCCCTCAGCTCAGTGCACCCCATGACCCGAGCCTGTGAATCAGCATTAGTCCAAGCACCCCACACACCAAATCCTCTTTGAAATCTGTGTATTCATAAACTAAACAGCTTTCACCAGTAATGATACAAGAACAGACCTACCCAGGCTGTAGAACAGAATTATACTTTTACTTGTTGTTAGTAAGTTTCACAGCAACATTATTACTACCACTGCTTAATGATCTAAATAACACAAAGTTAAAAATATACACGTACATAAGCGCAGCATAGTGTAAAAAGTCAGCTTTATCTAAGCCTCTGTATCTCCGTGTCCTTGGGATCCTCATGACCCCCATCCCAACCCCTGCTTCCCTCCCACACTGTGCAATCACATATTTTTGTAAGTATTTATTTGAAAAAGCAAGCCAGTAATAATTTAAAGCCCTGTTATCCACAATGCAAACTAAACAGTGTATTATGCTTTATCAATAAAATATGAGGTGTTCATTCCCATGATTTTCCACATCTCAGCTGAGACCTCTCTGTTAATACTCTCTGTTATTATCTTACACACAAAACCAAATTAACCAACAAAAAAGGTGGAGAAGAGGAGGAAGAAAGGATGAAAAGATATGCAGGGTGTGTTTCATTTTTAAAAGGAAAAAAAAAAATCTTATATTTGATTGCCATAACTAATAACTTAACAGATAACTCTTTTCTACATGCAAATCAGCATTTCCACGAGACATTTTTGTAAACATGTAAACACGAGGCACACGTTTTTATGTACTTTTAAGCTCAGAAAAAGGCCACACAGCTTTTAAAAATTTTAAACACCCATGCTCTAACACCTATAACTGCATCCCGAAGCAAACAGAGACACAAAAGATCCCCTAGGCAGTATTAATCTCCCCAGCTTTCCTCCTCGTCTCCTCCCTTGCTCAGCGATGCAAACCCACCTCGGAATTACATTGAAGGTTATTCCTTTCGGAACTCAAAACCTCCTGCACCATTTTGCCGGTCTTCCAGGCGGCAGAGCAGGAGATGCCGGAGCTGGTGCCAGGCGGGCACTGCAGCCCGCGGCTCCAGCGCAACCGGCCCCAGGTGCCGCTGCAAAGCCCGCAGCCGCAGGCAGGACCTGCTCCCTCCTCGAGCAGCTCTGGGCTCTGCTCCCGCTTTCCCTAAACCCATGGCTCAGGCAGAACACACGGCACCTGCCCGCCCAAGCCGTACGTGCCACTTTCCTATCCCCACACCCCTTGCAACTTGCAATTTCTTAAATTAACAAAGTTGAAAATGACTTTTTTTTTTTTTTTTAAATAAAGCTAGTAAACCTTGCCATACAAAATCATGCCAGGCAGATTATTACATGTTTTACCTTTTGTGCTTTGCCTTAGCCGTTAAATTATTTAAAAAGTAAGCTGTAATTTTTCATATTTTACAATGGAAGACAGATACAAATTCATTCAAAACCCAAGTAAAACTTTAATCAGTGAATAGCGCATTTGGTATTTTCACGTTGTTAAGATTTCCTACAGAGCAAGCCATCTGTTTTGGGGTAAAAACCATCACTGTTTGCAATACGGAGACATTCTAATTAATGAAGTAAAAATAGCAATTTGGCTTAAGAGGCTTTGGCAATTCATAAACATACTTAAGTCCATCCATTTATCATAGAAGTTCCTCTCTCATCAAGGGAGGTCATCTGAGCAGAGTATGGATTATGGCTTTGTTTTGTTTATTGAGGGAGCTACAACATGGATTCAGTGAAGCATCACCCAGCAAGCGACTGCACTGTTTAAATGCCTCAGCACCTTTCCAAAAGTTGGCTTTTTTTTTCCTCCTCCTCCTGCTACGTTTTTATGGCAATAACTCCATCTCTTCAGGACCCCAGAATGGACACTTGCTGGAACGGTATGATAGTACCTGCACTTCATAAACATACCTCAAAATGTAAAAGGTGCATTGCCCGCTTGCTAGAGATCCTAGATTAACTATCCATATTGCTTATTTCTTATGAAAAAAACACAAAAAAAACCACCCACATGGCCAGGGGCCACAAGGCTCACAAAGAGCAACTGCAGAATTCAAAAAAAACTTTTTTTTTTCTGTGCAAGTATGTTTGTGTTTATTTTTATTACTGCAGCGCTTGGAAGCCTGAATTGAAATTAGGGTCCTACTGTGTTGGCAGCTTGTACAAAAACACAGTAAGAAAAAACCCTTGTCATAATAAATTTATTAGCTTAAGTCCTACTCCTACAAGATACACTGTCAGCACTACTTCCCATGAATTTTAGACACAAGGACAAGTGAGGTTTTTTCCTGGCATGTACAGGGACGCACACTTCTTAAGAAATCATATAAACCAACATTTGGGTGATTTTGGAGCAGAATGAGTCCTAAATAAGTTTAGGCATCAGTGACAGAGATATCTATACCTTAATCATCTCAACCCTTTTATTGTCACTGGAAAGAAACAGGTACATCTAATCTGGGATACAATTCACCGTGTCTGTTTCACGTGGAAAAAGTGGCACCCTTATTTCTCTCCATTGATGACAAATCACTATTTACTGCATAAAGTCTATGTTAATCAGAAACTATACCCTTTGCCTTTTTTTTTTTTTTTTTTTTAATGTGGGAAGATGACTGTATGGCAAGATGAATACCTGGAGTAAAAAAAAAGTGTTGTTAATAACAATTGGAAATTATACAGTATATTTCATTCACAAATTTTAAAACCACCATATCTATGTAGTTAAAAGATAGTGATTATACAGCTGGACGCAGAAACTGAGGCATACAGGAGCTTCCCTTGTCACGATCAGGAAAAATAAGCGCCATCAACAAGCCCCTAGGTTTCTGCACACAAGGATATCAGTGGTATCGCTGGGTGCTTCCTGCCCAGAGATCCTCTCCAAAGGATGATGTCTCCTTCTCTCAGCTGAAGAATTCATAACACAGAACGCCCAGTTTAGCCTTTACTTACTAATTCCCTACTAAAAATGTTTCCAAGTTATAAAAATCTCTGGCCTGCATACTTCTGAGAGATTAAGCGGTATTGCCATCAGCTGTATGGGACTCTGCAGCGCTTGGAGCCTTCTCGCCTCCCCTCGAGCCCAGCTCGCCGAGCTCTCAGGAGCAGGGTGCAGATGCTGGGTCCTGGGCAACAGCCGCCAGCTCTGAGAGCAGCCACCTACTTCACCACGGCTCAGCTCAAAGGCGCCCGGTCTCTCCGGAGCGGAGTCTGGTGTTTCAGCGGTTGCATTTGCAACAGGGATCACCTGATGCTGAAATTTAGGAGCTGGCCTCCCATTGGACTCAATGACTTACGGACCTGCTATGAGAGTGTGAGACGGTGCAGGGCATTCATTTTATACCAATCTGCTAATCAGCTTTTGCTCGTTAGAAGCATGGTCACTTATGTCAACATATATTTGACATATGTTCTTAATATAAATGCTATTTGGTAAAATCCTTTGTCCACTACTACCTACGAGTCTCCACGTGAAAGATAAAAGCGATTTTCTTCTTCCTTCAGAGCAACACTGACTTTCCTGCTTAGCTGTCTCCTCTCCCATCACTCAGGTTATCCCCAGCCATTTACGACCCAACAGAGGATCTTTCTTTTTGCAAGCTCTGATTTCCTTTTAACTCTGCATCTATTATGTATCACCCCTTTGGTTTCAAGCAAAAAGAAAGTCACAGCACTAAAGAGAACGAAACACAAAGTTATCCTGACCTTTTTCAGACTGAAAAATAATTTGTAGAGTTCTGTTACCGTTTGTACCGATTCAATGTAATAATTAGTCCAAGGTAAGAGCTAACAGGAGGGCAGACACTCACTTCGCCAGCAAGTTATCACAAAGCTGTTACAGAGCTGTGTACTAAAGTGGGTATCAGCCTTCCTATCAATTGTGATCAGCCCCATTTAAAACAAATTATATCTAGGTATTGTACTGAATATACAATATGTACTGTAATATACAACTAAGTTTTGATCATCGCTCAACTTGATTATCTACTTTGTGGGTTAATCACTATGCTGCCCCACAACACACCTCAGCTGCGGCTCAATGCTACAAATCTTATGACCAGGTTTCACTGTAACTGCTGTTTAAAACCGCCCCAAGTTTAGAAAAATGACACTGAAAACTTCTGAGCAAGTTTCTCTACACAGAAAAACATTTTAAACAAATTCTTAGTGGCTAATCTTAAGTACCTTTTTGTTATCCACGTTTTTCCTTTTTCTAGCTTACTGTAAACAAGGGAAAGGTGACAATACAGCATTTGAAACAGCATCGGGACTCTTGTGCGTCCTTTTCACACCTACAAATGCAGTTCAACGCACGTTTTAAAGATCCTTTCCCCCTCCTCCCATCCGCAAGACAGCCCTGATCGCTACTCGCTGTGCTAGGAGGAGACTCGGGGACCTCTTGGTGACCACCTCAGCAAACTCCTGGTTTGGTAGGTGGCACGGCCACCACAGGAGCACGTGAACCCATGCCTGTCGCTCAAACCTACACATCCAATTCAGAAAGCAAGCTTAATCTTAACCTCCCCTTTAGAAGGTTGTAATCTAAGTTTGTGTACGTAATTTTTAACTTGAAACATTTATTTTCAAAATTAAACAGGACACTAGATAACCGAGTTAAGATTTTTACATGTAAGGCAGATTTACAGACATTTAATTACTACTTAAAAACCATCATAGTGGTATGGCTCCTCATATACTCGATTATTAAGCACTTCACACAGTGGCAGCTCAGGAACTTTTTCAAATCTCACTTTTATGGTAGTTACCTACCTTCTCCTTCCATCAGTTTTGCTGAGCAGAAGTGCCCAAACTATGGGCTACTGATTTGCCCAACGGTTGCAGAGGTCCGGGACATTGTATGAAGAAAGCAGCAGTGTCGTCTTAGTTACCCTGCACTTTATTTACACGCCATTAAATTACTGTAAAAGTCACCTTCCACATTTTATGAACATTCCCAGTATCACTGATGCACATAAGTAATGGCTGAAATTTTAATATCAGTATTACATGGCAGGAAATAAAAGGGGTCTTTGAGTACAACCAAGCTGGCAGCAAACCACTCTTGGCAAAGGTTTCTTGGCTTCACGCCTGTCTCACAGCTCACATCAGTATCTGAAAATCAAAACGTTTTCTGGAATGTACAGGTTAAATTAGGAGATGGCGTTTCGAATTTATTTTCAGAGAGGATGTTTGGTGAATTGGTATCATCTGCGTCATGAAAATGGATCGTTTTTATGGGTTCACCTCTTTGTTGCCATTATTTTACATATATTTTACATTGCTGCCCAAGCAAAACCAAGTACCACAGCACAAAGCACTCACTGATTAGAAAGACACTTCCAGCCTGAAAAACTGTTCATGTGGCTGAGCATTTATACTACAAATAGAACACATGATGAGCACAAACAAATGTGTGACATAATGAAATATTACTGACTTCTAATGCTGGAAAATGCATTGGAAATTTAAAATTAGTTTTAACTTCAACTCAGAATACTGATAATTCATTAAAATTCATTAAAAACATTAAGACTTTGGAGAACCCTGCAATGCTACTTTAATTGTAAGTTGGTTGTAACTTCACAAATATGCTAAACACTATACGAACAAGGAATCCATGCTAGTTAGATCATAAGGAAAAGAAAAGGCGGCGGCAAGGTAAAAAGTAACTTTTATGTCAAGAATGTACTGGTTGCTTGATAATTATATTTTTTTGTTGTTCATACCCAACGAGAAATTCATATGCACATCAATAGAAGAACAAGTTAATATAGGTCCACAGTCATCTTAATTACAATTCTTACATAGAACTGCTTGCAAACCAGCTGCCTGTAAAGCTAAAAAATCAGATTTCTTCAGATACCTCCAAGTTCAGAAATAAGAGGGAGCCATTCCCCTGCTGTAGAGACACTCATGTCTAGGATTCAGCCAACAGACTTCAGAAGATACTCCCCAACTTACCTGCAAATGCGGGGGAAGTAAAGCACCAGCACAAAGAAACCGGGCTCTGTGAAGAAGTTCTTTAATCCTCGATCAAATCCGCAGCCAAGATCCGTGGACATCTTTGACAGTGCACGGTATTTACTCAAGGAAGCTTACCCGTACTCACTGAAAGGGGCTTTTACAATTAAGGAAGTAAAAGGCAGGAGCTCTTTCACAATGTTCTCTTCTTGCTATACTGGCCAAGACTAATGGCCAAGCCATCCTCTCCGTTGTCAACACTGTTTTATCCACAGCACATGGCAAAGGCAACGGTGCCAGCGGCAGCACATGCCAGAAGGATACCTTGCACATAGCCAAGGCGAATCTACCAGTCTCCTCTCTCCCTGGCTTCTCCCCTCCGAAGCCCGAAAGACCTCTTCCTTTCACAGGAGATTAATCAGGCTCCCTGGCCCTGAGCTGCTACGTTATTCATTCTCTCTGCTGGAGAAGCTGGAGTAAGGCCAGCCGCCTGGATTTCTTTCATGCACAGTGTCCTAAAGAGACACATTTGGAAAAAGCACCCTGTGATAAATCATTACTGCTGCCAAGTATAGTTACAAAATACTAACAGACTTTCTGTCTTGAAAGAAAGAAAAAACCCAAAGTTGACATTAACCTCTTGTGCACCGTGATGCCCGAGAACCTGTATGCAAACACTTACCCACTGACAAACCAACCAAGAAACAACGGTATAACAAGTATATGACAACATGAATGCATTAAATTAGCATAAATCAGAAAAAAAGACGCTTCTTTAATTTTCCAGAATACACTTATCTTTTTGGTTATCCTACTGAGTTTAAAAGGAACTAGGTAGAAGACCACATTTCAAATTAATCTAATCTAGTCACTTAAAAATGCAGGTAATCACACAACAGGATTTTCAGAAGTGCCCGAGAAGCCTACATACTCCTCCTCATTCGATATTTAAGAACTCCTGGAAAATCTGACAGAACCGAAGTAAAAAATACCTTTTTAAAAATGGCCCACATCCAAAGAATTTATTTATCCCAACGAAAAATTGGATCAAGTTGTTTAGTAAAATGAAAATACTTTCAGTTTAAGCTTGTCACACTGCGACTAAAACAGCCATCCCTGCTTTGTTAAAATATGGGTTTATAAAATACAGAAGCAAAAGCTCAAAGTCAGTACACCATTCTTTTCCACAACTGTAACACTGGAAGTGCTATGACATGCAGTGTGGGAAATAGTTCTCTTAGGAAACAGGAAGAAAATTAAGAAAACTGACTTGAATTAATAAGCAAATTATTATGACAAGGCCTGCTTCGCTGTCATTATGTACTTACAAAGTAGCCTCTGCTAGCCTCTGCTTCATTTGATTTTTGTCTCACTGTACCCTAATTTTATTGAAGAGCTTTCAGGTGCGGCTCCTGCAGTTAACCTGTCTGAGCCTTCCCCAAGCACGATGCTGAATGGGTAGGAACAAGCAGTACACTCCCTCCCGAGCTGCTTCAGAAAATAAACAGAGTAGTTTTATTTTCACGACTTCACATGTATTGTAAAGTGATCTTCTCTCTGGAGCGTGTCAAGAAAAGAGGTAAACTTTGTTGGTCATACAAAGAACAAGCAGCAGAGACAGATGTCTCCATGTCATAGCAAGGATGTGTCTCAGGCACACACAGTGAGCAAAAAGTTCTTGCTTTGTTTAATTGTCAATAAAGAGAAGATAAAGAATAGCTGGATATTCAGCTTACAAACTGTTAGTGGGCTTTTATTTTGCAGGTCAGCTTTCAGGGCAACATTTCCTAGCTAAGGATCATTTATCAGCCATGTGGATCAGCAGACAGTACTAAAAGGCAGCTGTGATGTTTAGAGACCTAGAATTCAAATTTTTCTTACATTTTTAGAACTTTGATCTACTGAAGTCTTTCTAGACATCTGTATTTAATAACACAGAATTGTTGTAAACTTTCAAACAAGTTTTGTTCATGTAACATACTAATTAAAAATACAGATGCTTTTTTTTTTTTTTTAGAAATTCAAGTGAAAAAAAAAATGCAGAAACACCACCTAGAATGCTTTCCATAGCTTTTTGTTCATTTTAATAAAAGTGTTGAGAACTCAGTGATCAGAATGCGATATTTCACTGTGAACAACTTCAAGGAATACTTTAAAAAAAAAAGTGTAAGTGCATGACTCAATTGTTTAAATCAGACAAGAACAACGCGACGAAGAAATCATTTAAATGCACTATTAATTCTTGTGGTATCAGTGGAAGAAAGTGTTTTAATATAAGTTAAAAGCAGATTAATTTGTATTCAGGATAAAAATAAATTCATGTGTTAATACTTCACTTGAAATTGTAACAAAAGAAAATTCAAATATAAATTAAATGCCTCTTTTTAAATCCGTATATTGGAATCATGAGATAATCCGTGATCTTCATTTCTTACTCTAAGAATGGCCCAAAGGTCCAGTTCATCAGGTTATTTTTTGTCTATCAGCAATTGGTAACAGAGGTCTCAGAGGAGAGTTGGTGGTTGATAACCATTCTGAAGTACAACAAATGGTTTCATGCACCACTTATCATAATTCACCTAAGAGAAGGTGCTGATTTTCGAGCTTGCTTAAATGACCCAAAACACCTTCTCCTAAGATCTGGACACCTTGTCGAAGCTTCTTGTAAAATCATGTCCCAAACTTGCTTAGATTTTGCGGGGGGGGGTTGTATGCTAAGAGAGTATGGGTCAGTTTCTATACCGATCACATCCTCAAAACCAAAACGATGACATAAAACGAAAAATAAATCCCTCCACATCAGAAAGATCTTGCAGCAAAAAGTTCCACAATTCCCTCAAATAGGTCATTTAAAAATGGAAGCTTTAGCAAAAATTATCCACAAGTTATCTAAAAATATATCCAATATTAAGAAAATAGTCCTCATACGCATATTGAGGGAGTAGAAGTTTCCGTGCATGCAACGGAACCAGTCTGAAGAGGAGAAAGTTCTAAAAGGATGACAGCTTAAAAATCAATCCTCTTATAAAGAAAAGATAATTTTTCCATTAAAAAATATTAGTAAGTACTAGACACTCTTCCTTAAGGAAAAAAGAAAAAAAGAAAGAGCAAGTGCAACTCCAGTGAAGCGAATGTAATAACGACGTTACAGACATTGATCCGCCATCACTTAGTACAGGTACTTCATGCATCAAAGAGATGCTTATACAAATGAAGTTAAACATACGTCTTCGCAAAACCAGTAGCTTTACATACATAGTGCTGCAGTGGGAGCTGCAAAAGCCACATTAAAAAAGCCACAGAAAAACCCTGGAGGCTGGGAAGAGGATGCAGGGGAAGGGAGCTGATTTTAACCTTTACTGAATTGTGTTTGATCATATTTGTACACATCACGCATTAGAACAATCCACTATAGATCAGTAGGTTTTCTACAAGCTGGCCAATACTAAGTGCACAAAAATCCCTCAAAAATAAAAATATGAATCATAGCTGGAATATAATTCTAGGATGGAGCGATATGGTTTCAACATCTGTCAATGTAATAAACAAATGCAAGAATCCGTATCAACACTTCCCAGGGATAAGTCACACTGAATATAAATAATATTTATCTTTAAGTACTGAAAAAAATTGTGATATGGAAAAATCCCACATCTTTGGTGGAAATTTAAGTAAAGGCATGCTTAGACTAATAAGGGTTAATAATACTGAGGGGGGTGTGATGAAAATGGATCCAGTTAACAGACATGTAAGGCCAGAGGGTTCAGCTCTCTGGAGACAGCACTGAAGACAAACCAACCTCTTCAAACTGCACCCACCGCAGACCAGAAGGACATGT